>JAODAL010001691.1:0-219914 GCA_025379985.1 Phyllomedusa bahiana | reverse complement strand
ACGGTTTCCCTGCACCCCCTTTTGCTACCCCCTGGGCAGGCTGTAGCAGGTATAGGCGGCTGTAGGGGGTATGGGGCAGGTATAGGGCAGTAAGGGCGGGCTATAGGCAGGTATAGGGTAGGCTATAGGCAGGTAAAAGGGCAGGAATAGGCGGGCTGTAGCGGGTATATCGCAAGTATAGGGCAGGCTGTAGGCAGGTATAGGGCAGGCTGTAGGCAGGTATAGGGCAGGCTCAGAGGCGTAACTTCAGAGACTGCTTCCGCTGCACCCCCTGTAGCTACGCCCCTGGGCAGGCTGTAGGCAGGTATAGGGCAGGCTGTAGGCAGGTATAGGGCAGGTATAGGGCAGGTATAGGGCAGGCTATAGGCAGGTATAGGGTAGGCTATAGGCAGGTATAGGGCGGGAATAGGGCAGGCTGTAGGCAGGTAAAATGGGCAATATAGGCGGGCTGTGGCAGGTATGGGGGCAGGCATGGGGGCAGGTTAAGGGCAGGCTCAGAGGCGTAACTTCAAGCTCTGGGGCCCTGGTGCAAAAAGTGAAATGGGGCCCCCCAGCTCCCATGCGCCATCTGCAATACTTTTGTTTTCTTATGTGTCAGAAGAGCTATTGGACCCACTCAGGCTGCAGGGCCCAGTAGCGACTGCTACTGCTGCACCCCCTGTAGCTACGCCCCTGGGCAGGCTGTAGGCAGATATATGGCAGGTATAGGGCAGGCTGTAGGCAGGTATAGGGCAGGTATAGGGCAGGCTGTAGGCAGGTATAGGGCAGGCTGTAGGCAGTTTAAAAAATAAAAAAAAAACACCTGGCTCCCCGCTGCTCCGCCTCCCTCGCCGCTCCGCCTCCTCGCTGTCCGGCCTCCCGGGCGCTGTCCTGCATCTTCTCGGCACAGTTGGATGATGTCATCAGGCCGCGCACGCAGCGTGATGACACACACTGCCTGTGCCGGCAACTCAGGACAGCCGCGAGTCTGCGGCCGCCTGGAGTCCACTGCGGAGCAGTGAGCGCTCGCTATCTGCCCCGCAGTGGTATCCCCTCACCTATATGCGCTCCGAAGGAGTCGCATATAGGTGAAGGGATCGCTGACAGTGCCCGGACCACCGCAGCGTCCGGACACTGTGCGCTCACTCGGCCTTCAGTTATATGCGCTCCCTGAGGAGTCGCATGTAGCAAAAGTGTCCCTGCCGGCGCCTGGGCCATCGCAGCGCCCGAGCGCAGACAGTGACTCGAGTATAAGCTGAGGGGAGATTTTTCAGCACATTTTTTGTGCTGAAAAACTCGGCTTATACTCGAGTATATACGGTACTCATTTCCAAACATCTACTGTTCACTTTTCATACTTTATTTGTAAACTTGAGCCAATGCTTCTTACGATGAGATTGAAGTCGAGGCTTCTTCACCTTTCTTTGGGCCATAATCCCAGACTTGTGTAATGCGCGTTGCCTGGTGCTTGCAGACGTCTGTGATCTCACTCTTCCAAAGTATACGATCCGCCTCCACTGCCGTGTTTGTCGCGCCAGAACTGATAGACCTTGTGATGAGCCGACTTGTGGACACCAATAATTTGCCTGACGTCCACCTTTTGGCTTTGGAATGAATAGATGGCTTCATTTCATATTCTTCCAGCTGTCATGACCTCACATGATGCAGTTTGGCAATTTTTTTGATCGCTAGACCACTATCGAAGCCCTGGATGATGTGGTTTCTCTTCTTCATGGCTGCCCCTCAATTCAAACCAGTGATCTTTTGCTTGGGAATCAACCTAATAACACATTGAGCTGTTAGGGAATGTAAGAACAGGTTGTAATTTGTAGTATACAAGAAAAAAAAAGATTGTTCCACCACTGGGTGCAAAACAGTAACAATGCAGTTACATGACAATAATCTGCACAACTAAACATGTACTAAATAGTTGCAAGTCAAATTTATGTATGATTATAGCCAAGATGATTGTCTAGCTTTAGTGGATGGTGAGATATGGAGCCTGAAAGTCAAAAGTTCAAAACACTGTTACCCATTTGCTTGAAACTGTACTACTACATGGTAATTCATGTGACTGTGTGTATATATATATATATATATATATATATATATATATATATATATATATATATATATATATATATATATATATATATTTATCTTCCTAACGACCATTTTTTCCCATGTTCAACTGTTCAGTACTTTTCAGTACTTGTACTGTTTCAGTACTATTGGCACAACTTGCTGATCTCTAACAAAGAGCTTAGTTCAGGATCAACAGGTATTTGATCCTGAATCACCCAATACATTTAAAGGGGACCTGTCACATAGGTTGTACCCCCCTTGCTGAGGACAGCACAAGCTAGTGTCAGACCTGCTGTTTCCAGCGCTGTGTCCTTTATTCTGTAAGATGCAGCAGTTTTAGAGCATTTACCCCATAAATCTTATTCATGAGCAGGTGTTTACCCCGCCCACCAAAGGCTAGCTCCGCCCACTGACAGTTATTCACATGTTTCTACCTATTCAAAGTAATAGGTTTGTCAGTTGAGGTGGGCGGAGCTAGCCTCCGATTGGCCAGGTTTGAAAAAACGGACACTCTGAAGGACTCTTCGAATGATTCTTCTGGCTGAAAACTGCAGATTTGAGCATTAAATACACGAAAACTCCAGCATCTTACAGAATAAGGGACACAGCGCTGGAAACAGCAGGTCTGTCACTAGCTTGTGCTGTCCTCAGCAAGGGGGGCATAACCTATGTGACAGGTTCTCTTTAAGGGATCAATTTGAATTTGAACAGTCTTTCTCATCATGTTCACATTTTGACATCATGAGACCATGAGAACACCTTACAATTGATCAACAGTACCTCGCCATTGTGACCACTTAATTAAAAACAATGTCCTGTTGAACCCGATGATGAATGGGACACAACGGCAGGCATGTTTAAGAGTGGTGAGAGGCGACCAAGTGTCACGTCAGACCATTCGTAACGGTTTACGTTAGCATGGTCTATGTGCTAGAGGACCAGCAAGGGTACCTGACCACATTACCAGGCACCGGTATCATCGTCTTGCATGGGAACATCTTTGCTGGACGAGGAACCAGTGGTCATCAGTGCTGTTCAACGATGAAAGTCGATTCACCCTGAGCAGAAATAATGGCCAACAACAATGCTTGAGACGTCAAGGAGAGAGCTAGGCATCAGCCATAGACAAGTCTTTGGTGGTGTTACAGTGTGGGCAGGTTTGTTTAGTTAATACAGAACTGCCCTGTACTACTGCCTCTACTACTATAAAATCATTAGTCCAGTCATTGTGCCTCTTTATGAACAACACAGGGCTAATTTCATCTTCATGGACGACAATACTTCAGCTCATCGAGGTTGCATTATTAGGGAACGGCTGTTGGAGACTGGGGTACCTCAAATGGAGTGGCCTGCAATTTATCCAAACGTGAACCCCCTAGAAAACCTGTGGGATCAGCCGAGTCGCTGTGTAGAAGCTCGTAACTCTTCTGAGGGGCACCCTACAAGGAGAGTGGGTTGCCATGCCTCAGCAGTCAATAAATCGACTTGACAACCGTATGAGACGTTGTTGTCAAGCTGTAATTGATGCTCATGGCCACATGACACGTTATTGAGACATTACAATTTGTTGATGGTGTATACCAACCACTGCTGTTGGCTTTTGTTTCATTAATATGTTTGAGATGAGAAAATCTGCTATGGAAATTAAATTCTCACCAGATGTTGGTAACAACCCATCCAATCCACACAGGCAAAGAAATCAAACCATAGATGGTCATAAATTAAAAGGGTTTTATCACTACAAAGATCATGTCTCAGATTATAGGGACAGTAAAAAGAAGCACTTTTGTAATTGGTTTGCATTACCTTAGTTACTTGGTTTAGCAGATATGAGCTTTTCTGTAAATCTGTATTCTGATTCTGCTGCTGCTGGTCGTGACACATCCCCTGGTTGGATCCCGCTCCCTACACACGCCCCCTTCACTGTGATTGGCTGGCTGACATTTCATTCAGCCTGTTGGGATATGCCACCAGACAGGAAACGCCCCCTGCGCTGTGATTGGCTGCCTGCACACTGTTTTCTCCCCTCTCAGCTGTTAAAATCGATAGTGAAACCAAGGTCTGCTGGCTCTATACACATCTTCCAGCTCTAGGATGAATGATCTGGTTAATTACTGACTGTTTAAGTCACAGATCCCCTCATATAACACAGTATTATAGAGTCTCCTTCCTGTTAACAGGGGGAGAGGAGGAGGGGGAGGGCAGTGTGCATTGCTCCATATAACACAGTAACACAGACTACAGCCTGGTAACAGAGGGGGAGGGGGGGGCAGTGTACACTCCTCACATGTCTCATCAGTTCAGGCTGTGTGTATAATTGCATATAGCACAACAAGGAGCTTGTGGAGTCAGCCTGAAGCTCTGCAGACACATGAGAAACATGCAGGAGGCTCTATAGCTGTCCTTTGCAGACACATAGGAAGCATGCAGGAGGCTGAGGAGCTGTCCCCTGCAGACATCCTTCTGCTTCTACTGCCTCACCCAGAATGATGATGTAACAGGTCTTCAGTGAGGAGAGACAAGCCTGCTGAGAGGAGAGACATGCCTGCTGGATTTCAAATTCAATCTCAGAGAATTAGCTGAAGAGCACGAACAGTTCAAACTCCTTTAAGTTATGTGTAATAATGAGAAATGACACAGGGAAGATGTATTGAATACGCTTACTGAAATGTATTTAATACTTGGTACAAAAGTCTTTATTGGTGTTTACAAGATATCTCCTGTATTGAAAAACTAGTCGCATGCATTGCTCAGGTAGGATTTTGGGCCATTCTTCTACACAAACACTCTTCAATTTCTATAGGTTCCTTGGGCTCCTTCAATGAACTCTGAGCTTTAGTTCCTTTCATAGATTTTCTATTGAATTCAGGTCAGGTGATTGGCTGGGCCATTATAGCCATTTTATTTTCTCTCTGAAACCAGTTGAGAGTTTCCTTTGCTTTGTGTTTGGGATCATTGTCTTACTGCAATGTCCACCCTCATTTCTTCTTCATCAACCTGGTAGATAGCAGCAAATTTTTACCAATAATGTCTTGGTACATTTGTCCATTCATCCTTCCTTCAAATCTATGAGGCCATAGAGGTTGAGTGCATTACTTGTGAGTGCATTGTTTTCTTTGAAACAATTGCACCTGCTGATTCCAGGTCTTTTCGTAGCTCTCCACAGGTGTCCTTGGCTCTTGGACAACTCTTCTGACAATTCTATTCACTCCTCAGTCTGAAATCTTTCCATGGCTTTTTGCACCTCTTTTTCTACATGTGTTCAATACTTTTTTCCCCACGTAATTTATCATTATTACAGATCTAGGGTTTGATTTCTCTGTCTGTGTGGATTGGATGGGTCGTTACCAACATCTGCTGAGAATTTTATGTCAATGGCACCTTCACAAATATATTTATTTAGAATATTGTTGACGTGTTCAACACTATATATAGATGTAACGGGTTGCGCCGCGGTCCGGGCCATGGACCGCGGTCGCACCCGCGTTCCCCATAATGGGTCCCCGGCGTGGACGGGGGGCGCCGGGGGGCCGCACGGCCGTCCGCGGCGCCACTCGGTCCATCCACTCACCTGGCCTCGCTCCCGTCCGGTCCTCGTCCCCTGCCGGCCGGATTGCGCGTTCGCGCCCCCTAGCGCGCACGCACGCTCGTCCTTGTGAATTTAAAGGGACAGTGCGCCGGTAATTGGGTAATTACCGGGCGCTGTTCCTATATAAGTGTTGCACCCACGTCACTTCCCTGCTGGATCTATGTTGCCCCGAGCCTTAGAGAAAGCGTTCCTTAAAATGTATTCCTGCTTTCCCGTGTACCAGACCTCTTGCTACGTTTCCCGACTCCGAACCTCTGCCGCCTCCCCTGACCTTCTCCCTGTCCCGACCACGAACCATTGCCCCCTGCCCTGACCTTCTGCCTGCCCACGATACGATTTCGGATACGTTTCTTATACGCGTTGCACCTCGGCCGCCATCGCAAGCAAGTCACATCAGGGGGGATGACCTGGTAGCCTCACGCCGCAGCAAGTCCATCCGCTTTGCGGGGCTCTGGGGGAAAACCGGGGGCTACTTAGATTCGTTCCCTGGCGTGGCTTAACTATCATCGCTTGCGGTGGTCCGGCGGATCCACTACCCAGCCGTCACAGTTAGATCCAGCCATGGATCCTGCCAAGGTGCCCCTGCCGAGCATCGCGGATCTTACGACAATGGTTGCCCAGCAGTCGCAGCAAATCGCACAAAGGCACAGCAGTTGGGC
Organism: Phyllomedusa bahiana; assembly: GCA_025379985.1. Classification (NCBI taxonomy): domain Eukaryota; kingdom Metazoa; phylum Chordata; class Amphibia; order Anura; family Hylidae; genus Phyllomedusa; species Phyllomedusa bahiana. Next base: position 213,602 of record JAODAL010001691.1, on the reverse strand, counting down.
CAGCTCCCCGCCATGATGCGTCAGCTCCTTGCATCCCAGAAACCCGTCCCCAACCTGGGCCCCATCGGTGACTCCGTCTACGTCTGCCGCCCCATTGGCTACCGTGGGACCCAAGCTTCGGCTCCCCTTACACATCAGCTTTGCCGGGGGATCCAAGCTCGCCGGGGTTTCATTACCCAGTGTTCTATGCACATAGAACTGATGGCGGATCAGTTTCCCTCGGAGAGGTCTCAGGTGGCCTTCGTGGTGAGCCTACTATCCGGGAAGGCCCTGGCTTGGGCGACTCCCCCCTGGGATAGGAACGACCCTGTGGCTGCGGATTTTACGGGACCTTTTCCCAGCAATTCCGCACCGTCTTCGAGGAGCCAGCGCGTGCTTCCTCTGCTGAGACCGCCCTCTTGAACCGTCGTCAGGGCGACTCTTCGGTGGGTGACTATGCGGTACAGTTCCGTACCCTGGCTTCGGAGCTCACGTGGAATGATGCCACCCTCTGTGCCACTTTCAAAAAGGGCCTGTCCAGCCGGGTAAAGGACTCTTTTGCAGCAAGAGACCTCCCGTCCTCCCAGAGTGAACTAATCCTTCTAGCACCTCGGATTGATATAAGGTTCGCAGAGAGGCAGGAGGAGCTGCGTCAGGAAAGAGACTGCACACCCCCGTCGGCGGTTTCACCTGGCCCCGGTTTTTCAGCATTCTCCATTGCTGTCCCCTCAAGCCTCTGAGGTGGAACCCATGCAAGTGGAAGGGGCCCAGTTATCGGAGCAGGAGCTGAACCATCGCCGAACCGAGAAGCTATGTCTCTACTGCGCCAGCCCGGACCATTTCCGCAGAAGCTGTCCGCTATGTCCCCAGCGTCCGGGAAACGCTCGCACCTAGGTGCCGTAGGAGAGGCGGTCCTAGGTGCAGTTTCTCCCTCTCTACATCTGTTTATGCCAGTGGAGGTGACTACTGATGCTGGTCCGTCGTTCCGGAGTTCTGCTTTCCTGGACTCAGGCTCTGCCGGGAACTTCATCCTTGCCTCATTGGTAACCCGGTACCGCATACCTGTTGTCCGGCTGGAGAAGCCTCTGTTTTTCTTCGGTGAGTGGGGAGCTCCTCAGTGACCCCATCCAGTATGTAACCCGGCCGGTGACACTCTGTGTGTGGGGGCGCAAACATAAGGAGAAGATCGGGTTCATGTTCTGCCCGTGTTTCCCTCGGCGATCCTCTTGGGGCTTCCCTGGCTGCAACGTCACGCCCCTACGCTCGTTTGGGAAAGACAGGCGAAGTCCTGCGTTGGGGAGAATGCCAGAACCGTTGCTTGGAGGTACCACGCCCGGTGCCTCCCACTTTTCGCCTCCGCTTGTCAAGCCGTTCCAGGACTGGGCCGAGGAAGTACCAGGCTTGGGGATGTATTCTCCGAGAAAGAGGCCGATTCGCTGCCACCACATCAGCCTTACGACTGTCCTATTGACCTCCTCCCGGGAAAACAAGTCCCCCCCGGGGGGAGGGTCTACCCGCTGTCCATGCCAGAGACCAGGCCATGTCGGCCTACATTCGGGAGAACCTGCAGAAAGGATTCATTCGTAAGTCCTCCTCCCCAGCCGGAGCCAGGTTTTTCTTCGTGCAGAAGAAGGATGGTTCCCTCCGTCCGTGTATAGACTACAGGGGTCTAAATAAGTTCACCGTAAAAAACCGCTACCTCTCCACTGATCTCAGAGCTGTTTGACCGTCTCAAGGGGCTAAAGGGTTTTCCAAGTTGGATCTGCGAGGAGCCTATAACCTCATCAGAATTCGGGAAGGGGACGAGTGGAAGATGGCGTTCAATACCCGAGATGGACATTTTGAGTACCTCGTTATGCCCTTTGGGCTCTGTAATGCTCCAGCGGTGTTCCAGAACTCGTCAACGATGTCTTCCGGGATTCTTGTACACCTGCGTCATAGTGTACCTGATGACATCCCGATTTTTTTCCCTGATCTTCAGACTCACCCGGGGTCAAGTACGCCAGGTTCTGCAACCTCTGCACAGCAACCGACTGTACGCCAAGCTGGAGAAATGTTTATTCCATCGTACCAACCTACCGTTCCTCGGCTACATAGTCTCAGCTGAAGGCCTAGACATGGCCCCGGCAAAACTCTCTGCGGAGCTGCAATGGCCCTGTCCTGTCGGTCTTCGGGCGATACAGCGCTTCCTGGGCTTCGCAAAGTATTACCGGCAATTTATTTCCCACTTCTACACCTTGGTGGCTCCTATCGTGGCCCTTACTAGGAAGAATGTGAACCCGAGATGTTGGCCTCCGGAGGCTGAGAAGGCATTTGTGGATCTAAGACGGCCTTCTCCATTGCTCCTGTCTTGGTCCGGCCTGATTCCGAGAGACCGTTCTTTTGGGGTGGATGCCTCTTCCATGGGGGCAGGGGCGGTCCTCACACAGAGAAGCTCCAAAGGCAAGATTCGCACATGTGGGTTCTTCTCAAAGACCTTTTCGCCGGCTGAGCGGAAATATGCCATTGGGGACCCGGGAAATCTTGGCCATCAAGTTAGCCCTAGAGGAGTGGCGACATCTGCTGGAGGGGGCTCGTTTACCCAATTTGACATCTTTACAGACCACAAAAATTTGCTGTACCTTCGACGGCCCAATGTCTTTTAAACCCCCCCCCAAGCCCGGTGGTCTCTTTTTTTTTCTCGGTTTGATTTTCGTATACTTTTCCGGCCTGCTGAGAAAAACGTCAAGGCTGATGCCCTCTCTCGTGCCTCGGACGTGGTCGGTGAAGAACCCGTGTCACAACACATCATTTCCCCCGAACGGTCGGTTCACGTGGCTCCCGCAGGTCTCCAGAACATTCCTACGGGCAAGACGTACGTGCCGCTGGCACACAGGAGGAAGATTCTGGAGTGGGGGCATAGCTCCTTTGTGGCTGGTCATCCCGGAGCTCGGAAAGCTTATGCTTTGATCTCGCGGCACTACTGGTGGCCGACTCTAGCACAGGATGTCAAGGACTTCACCCTCGCCTGTGTCACTTGTGCTCGGAACAAGGTCCCACGCCACAGGTCCACAGGTCTCTTGCATCCGCTGCCCATGCCGGAAATCCCTTGGACGCACATAGCGATGGACTTCGTCACTGACCTACCAGTCTCCTCTGGGAATTCAGTCATCTGGGTCGTGACGGACCGGTACTCTAAAAAAGACCACTTTGTGCCTCTCCCTGGCCTGCCGTCTGCCCCACAATTGGCTAATCTTTTCTTCCGGCATATCTTCCGGCTTCATGGACTGCCCTCACACATTGTCTCCAACCGCGGGGTTCAATTTGTTTCCCGATTTTGGCGTGCATTGTTTCTCCCGTCTGCAAGTCAAGTTGGCTTTTCATCGGCATACCATCCTCAGTCCAATGGGCAGGGTGGAGAGAGTGAACCAGATTCTGGGAGAATACCTGCATCACTTTGTGTCCGGACGTCAGGACAACTGGACCCCAAAGGGTCCCGTGGGCTGAATTTGCTTATAACCATCGGGACTCGGATGCTGCCGGCGTCTCCCCGTTTTTTCTAGTCTATGGCTGCCACCCGCACCCCCCCCCCCCCCCCCCCCTTCCCCTGCCTCCTGACTCGGATGTGCCAGCTGTCAACGACCAGGTTCGGGATATCAAGGCCATCTGGCGGGAGACGCGATGTTCTCTACTTCGGGCCTCTGCCCGTATGAAGTCTCAGGCAGACAAAAGGAGAAGACCTGCCCCGACGTTTCTCCCTGGGGACCAAGTTTGGCTCCCTCAAGATATGTGCGCCTGAAGTCCCTAGTCTTAAATTGGGCCCTCGCTTCCTCGGACCCTTCAAGTTTCTTCGGCAGTTGAACCCGGTGACATACAAGCTTTGTTTGCCTCCATCTCTCCGGATCCACAACGCATTTCATGTATCCCTCCTTAAGCCCTGGTTCTGAACCGGTTCTTTGGAAGAAAGTGACACCTTCCCCAGTAGCCGAATCCGCTGACATCTTCGAGGTAAAGGACGTTTTGGCTATGAAAACGGTCAGAGGGAGACGTTTCTTCCTCGTGGATTGGAGGGGCTTCGGACCCGAAGAGAGATCCTGGGAGCCTGAATCTAACATCCTGAATCGGGACCTCATCCTCAGATTTCTGCAGCCTAAAAAGGTGGGGAGGCCTAAGGGGGGAGGGAGGACTGTAACGGGGTGTGCCGCGGTCCAGGGGACCGCGGTCGCACCCGCGTTCCCCATAACGGGTCCCCGGTGTAGAGGGGGGGCGACGCGGGCCGCACGGCCGGCCGGGGCGCCGCCCGTGCCGTCCACTCGGCTGGCCGCGCTCGCGGCCGGTCCTCGTCCCCTGCCGGCCGGAATGCGCGTGCGCGCCCCCTAGCGCGCGCTCGTCCTTGTGAATTTAAAGGGACAGTGCTCCGGTAATTGGGTAATTACCGGGCGCTGTTCCTATATAAGTGTTGCACCCACGTCACTTCCCTGCTGGATCTATGTTGCCCCGAGCCTTAGAGAAAGCGTTCCTTAAAGTGTATTCCTGCTTACCGTGTACCAGACCTCTCGCTACGTTTCCTGACTCCGAACCTCTGCCGCCTGCCCTGACCTTCTGCCTGTCCACGACCACGAACCATTGCTGCTTGCCCTGACCTTCTGCCTGTCCACGACTACGATTCTCGGACTACGTTTCTGTACCGCGCTGCACCTCAGCCGCCATCGCAAGCAAGTCACGTCAGGGGGGACGACCTGGTAGCCTCACGCCGCAGCAAGTCCATCCTGCTTTGCGGCGGGCTGTGGTGAAAACCGGGGGCTACGTAGATTCCGTTCCTTGGCGTGGCTTAACTATCATTGCTTGCGGTGGTCTGGCGGATCCACTACCCAGCCATCACAATAGATAGATAGATAGATAGATGTATATATATATATAACCGAGTGTTCTGCAGATAACAAGTGTTTTTAATAGATGTTTTCTATATTCAATTTTTTCTCATTTATTTACAAAATTTATTTCTCATATCATATGCATAAAACTCAACAAAACTGTTACATGTATTTTGCTACAGTTTCTATGTTAGGCTAATGAAGGTTCTCACAACATGGGAGGCATCCAGTTTCAAATCAATGTAATCAATACACAACAAACATGCTGTTGGAAAATACAATATGGTACCATTGTTGGGAAAGATTTCAGTTGGAATGAACAGAAATTGATATATGTCTACTGTCACCATGGAGATTTCTGCACAAGGAACCCATATGTTTCCTCATCTACAACTTGCAAACAAAACTTAATAATGTTACATTTCACAGGAATACATTTTTAAATAAGAAAGAAAAATAATGAACTCCAAATATGACTAATGAATATTAATTGCTGATTTCACTTTGTCTTGCCGGTTCGCATGCTGCATTGTTTCTGTAAATTTCTGTATATGAATTGGCATAAAGACGGTTATTGCATGTCTGTGTCTCTGACAGCCCCCCTTCTAGCTTGTATCTTTATACAAAGCATAACAAACTGGGATAATTCTAGGTTATGGAAGCATTTCTACAAAATGTATATATTATCACACCCAACAGGGAGCTCAGTCTATATATTGTCATATATTCTGGTTATAGACCTGCAGCAATGTGGGCTTTTATTACTCCATTTTTTCCATGGTCTAATGGATTGCTTATCCTAGTGAACATGGTTGCCAAAGGTCTGCAAATTACTGGACAGTCCAAATATGTCGCAGACTTGTGTTTGAGATTTTTTGAGGCAGAAGGAACCTATACAAGTTATTTTAATAATGAATATTTTGCAGATCATAGTAAATGTTACTAATGTAAATATTCGGAGCTACAGTATAAACCTGTATAACTCTTTTGATACATCATCTATGGTGGTTCTCCAAGGCATCTGTAAAAAAAGACAAAAAATTGGTGGTACTTGATTTTTGGATTAGTTGTCCAGAAAAAAAGAAAATCTGCTTGGTGATGCTGCTAGTAAATTGACAATTCTTATGTTTTCAATTTCTTAATGTTTTATAGTAAGTACATACGAAACACTCCTTGATTTCAATTACATTTCAATGGAAATCAAAGAAGATTTTGTGCTCAGTCTGTATATCAGAGGATTGCTCTACACACAGAACTGGAGGGGAGGAATGAAGCATATACTTTTTGGAAATCAAAATGTCTACCTCATATGAATGCACAAGATGGATTAGATAGATATATAGAAATATTAGATAACAACAAAAGAGATCACTTAAGCTCTGCTGTGTCATTCTTATAAAGGTGTTAGTAACTAAATAAGTAGATAGAATAATAAATATCCATTAAATAGATTGTATAATCAGACATTGTAGATATAGTAAAATAACTAGATAGATACAGTAGATAAATATATACAAAAAAGATGATGTTATCCACTGACCAACCCTGACCATGGCTTTAGTTGGTACTTCCAAGAAAAGTCACAGTCACTCAAGAAAAGTACTCACAGCCAGTGCTGGCTATGGCCCATCGGTGGAGGTGATTCTGGGGGCCCACCCTACCGCTACTGTACATGCCTGTTAGGGCGCATCCCCACGGCATAGGACAAATACCGGCCGGTTTGCCGGCCGGTATTTGTCCTGTTTTGTGGCCATCCCCACGGCCGGGGGGGGGCGGCTTTTCTCCGTGATGAGCAGAGAAAAGCCCTCCCCCTTCACATGGAGAAGCACAGATTCCGTCCGAAAACCGGAAGGAAGATTGTGCTCCTATAATGTTTTGCCACCGGACTGCCGGCGGCAAAACCGCCCGACGGGAAACCCGTGCAGTGGGGACTGCTGCACGGGTTTTCCATAGAGCACCATTGTGCTCATTTTCGGCCAGTTTTTCAGGCGGTCTGAAAAACCGCAAACCGGCTGAAAAACCGGTCGAAAAACCATGCAGTGGGGACCTGCCTCTTAGACTCTGCCTCTTGCATTTTGCCTTTTTTTGCCTCTCACTTTCTGTCTCACCCAAGGATTCATATGCAACTGAAAAGTAACTTCTGGTCTGCCATGCTCAGAGGCGCAGCGGGGGTTTCCTCTGTTCCCCTGTGGACCAGTCCAAGCCTGTTCACAACACAGCGAGATTTCAGCTCTTCAAGGGAGCCCTTTTCAAGTAGATAGACATTACATAATTAGCATTTTGGATAGAGAAATATTGTTTTAATGGACTTGTGAGTAGATATCATTTTAATAAACTTGTTAGGGGGAAGCACTGCCTTTCATACTAGGTGGAGCTTCAGGAATTGTAGTAGGAACCATGTTATAGACATTCATCTCTTTTTGAAAGGGGTTTATTTGGCCCGGTTTCTCATTTTGTGTTTTCTCTGGCTATGCTGATGATGAAAACAGTACCACATTTAAGTAAGACCAAGCATCCAAATTCAACATGAGTGTATTTGTCTTTCTTGTCTTGTGAGTAACAAATGACGCGTCCTAATTTACTGAGCTATAGGAATCTGCCAGATTAAGAGAAAACTTTATGAAAAATAATGTGATCTCTAATGCTAAAATAACAGCCCTGTGCAAATGTAAGCTATTGAGCTCTATGTTGTGTCAGTATATCTATTCATTCAGTGAATGCCACATTCATTTTTAACTTGCTATGTGGATGACATTGTCCAGTTTATCGGATCACTCACTATTATTTACTGTTAACGAAAGTTTGGAAAGGATCAATCTGTAAAGACTATACATAATGAGTGAAGAAACTAATGGTTTTAGAGCTGTGTACAGGGGCTCCAATTTCTCTAGGCCTGTGAATTTTGAGACTTCCTTTAAAGGAATACCATTTCTGAGTTTTCCCTGCCATTGGGCTTTTTAGTACAGTGGGGAAAAAAATAATTTGGTCAGCCACCAATTGTGCAAGCTCTCCCACTTAAAAAGAAAGGCCTGTAACTGACATCATAGGTCGACCTCAACTATGAGCGACAAAACGAGAAAACAAATCCAGAAAATCACATTGTCTGATTTAGAAAAAATGTATTTGCAAATTATGGTGGAAAATAAGTATTTGGTCACTTACAAACAAACAAGATTTCTGGCTCTCACAGACCTGTAACTTCTTTAAGAGGCTCCTCTGTCATCCACTCATTACCTGTAGTTATGTCGTCTGTTTGAACTTGTTATCAGTATAAAAGACACCTGTCCACAACCTCAAACAGTCACACTCCAAACTCCACTATGGTGAAGACCAAAGAGCTGTCGAGGACACCAGAAACAAAATTGTAGCCCTGCACCAGGCTGGGAAGACTAAATCTGCAATAGGCAAGCAGCGTGGATTGAAGAAATCAACCATGGGAGCAATAATTAGAAAATGGAAGACATACAAGACCACTGATAATCTCCCACGATCTGGGGCTTCACGCAAGATCTCACCCTGTGGGGTCCAAATGATCACAAGAACGGGGAGCAAAAATCCAAGAACCGGGGGGGGAGGGGGGAACCTAGTGAATGACCTGCAGAGAGCTGGGACCAACATAACAACGGCTACCATCAGTAACACACTAAGCTGCTAGGTTCACATATACAGTATTTCCAGAATTTTTACCATGTTTCAGCCATTACATTTCCGGGCACATCTGAAGTTTGCTAGAGAAAATTTGGATGATCCAGAAGAGTATTGGGAGAATGTCATATGGTCAGATGAAACCAAAATAGAACGGTATGGTAGAAACACAACTCATCGTGTTTGGAGGAGAGAGAATGCTGAGTTGCATCCAAAGAACACCATCCCTACTGTGAAGCATGGGGGGGGGGGGGCAACATAATGGTTTGGGGCGGTTTATATGCAAAGGGACCTGCTACCCACAATGTTAGATTACCAGAGACCTTGCACACCACCACCTTCTGTTTGAGATGCTCTATAGGGCTTAGGGCTGGAGACATGCTTGTTCAGTTCAGCACCTTTACTCTCATTTTCTTTAGCAAGGCAGTGGTCATCTTGGAGACGCGATTGGTGTCATTATCAATTAGGAATACTGCCATGCGACGTAGTTTTGAAAGAGAAGGGATCATGCTCTGCTTCAGTATGTCACAGTACATGTTGGCATTCATGGTTCTCTTATTGAACTGTGGCTCCCCACAGCTGGCAGCACTCATAAAGCCCTGGTTCTAGTACTGACAACCTGACCCCATACCCTTTTATCATCTGCAGTAATGCTGGAAGCACTCATACTTCTATTCTCCTGCAGCTCAGTTTCAAGGTGTTGGCAATTGTTTTATAGCCTAGGTCATCTTTATGTAGAACAACAATTCTTTCTTCAGATCCTCAGACAGTTCTTTGCCATGAGGTGCCAATGTTGAACTTCCAGTGACCAGTATGAGAGAGTGTGAGAGCGATCACACCAAATTTAATGCACCTGCTCCCTATTCACACTAGGGGAGTTGTAACACAGAACAGTCACATGACACCATAAAGGGAAAATGCCAAATTTGGCACGATTTGTCCATTTTCACTTAGGTTTGCAACTCATGTTTGTTGCCAGTGGTTTAGACATTGATGGCTGTGTGTGGAGTTATTTTGAGGGCACACCAAATTTAGACTGTTATGCAAGCTGTACAATGACTACTTTACATTGTATCAAAGTGTCATATCTTCAGTGTTATCCCATGAAAAGATCTAATACAATATTTACAAAAATCTGAGAGTTGTACTCACTATTTCCATTATTCTTCATTTTTTCACAAAAGAATGGAAACGGGTGCCCCACACCTTGGGTGACCTTGAGTGTGCATGGTTTTTTGACACCTATTACAAACCTCTCAATTATACATTTTCTCTGTGTAGGCTCCACTCCTGATTTTGCCTTATAAATACCGCTGCCAAATATGCGTAAAGAACACCATCCAATGAAGTATGCCAAAGTCTTTTTTCCTGCCTAATGTAAAAAGCCCATCAAAGAAGCCTCTATTACCTTGGTGTGTAATCATATTCACACAGAATATAACATGGCTCTTGTCACGGGTGTCCCCGCGGCCCCTGTGCCGGTCCACAGGCACACCCGCACCCCCACAGCTCCGAGCCAGCAGCTCTTCATCCGCACTTACCTCGCCATGCTCCTGTTTCGGTCCGGGCGCGCGCTCCTGTGACTGGCCGTGCGCGCGCGGTACTGCAGCCAAATTTAAAGGGACAGCGCGCCGATGATTGGTCTCATTGGCCGCTGATGCTATTTAAGCCCTGCCCTTTCCTAGTAACCTTGCCGAATCAATAGTGCCCTGTGCCTAGAGAGGAAGCGTTCCATATTGTGTCTACCGTACCTACTGCCTCCGTCCCTCAACCATGAACCATTGGCACCTGTTCTGACCTTCTGCCTGTCCCCCGACTACGAGCCTGCTCCACGATTTTGTACCGTGCCACACCTCGGCAGCCACCGCAAGCAAGTCGCGTCAGGGGTAGCGACCTGGTAGCAATCCGCCGCAGCAAATCCATCCCGCTTTGCGGCGGGCTCTGGTGAAAACCGGGACCTACTTAGACTCCGCTCCCTGACGTGGCTTACACCACCGCTTGCGGCGGGCCAGAGGATCCACGTCTCTGGTTTGCCTCCGGGTAAGCCGAACCTGACAGCTCTGCAAAGGTTCTTGGTTGCTCTATCATGGCTCCAGACAACACGATATGGTCATAGGCATACGGCCTCAGAATGCAGACCGACAGTAAGCATGTTTTTGTGGGAGAGAGGATAAAAACTGAAATAAACTGTTATTGGGCATCAGTGCTACATCTATGCCTGCGACCTATGGTAATCTCTGGGAATAGTTTTGCCATATGTAGCACAGGATGTCAAACAGACTGATTTTCATACTAGAACTTGCTTAATAAAAAGAGAAGATGTGAATACTGCTAGAAAGTGGCAGCTGCTTGGAATATGAATCTGAACATGCTGTCTAACATTTTCCCATGGAAGACGAAAGAAACATCCCCCCCTTGCTTCTCCAAGTGATGCCTGAAACATCAGTAACTGTACCAGCAGGGCCCTTAAAATCTTCTGCAGTCACTGCCATCTTGACAACGGGTTGCATGGTCTGTGTTTTTCTATCACCAATCGCTTCAATCTGAGACGACAAGGATTAAAACAGAAGGTCTGAGTGAGTTAAACAAAGACAGAGACAGTTGTGCAGGCCTGATCATTTTCCAAAGCACATGGTTTGCCATTAAATTTTCATAGGGCTTTTAAGTCAAGATTTTGCTTATCAGAAAGAAAGGACTTGGGGTAAAATATTGTTATTGATTTCGCGATTTTAGATGTAACTGATCCTTTAAGTAATTTTTTGTTGAGTCTTCAGTGACACTTTTGTGTATGTTAGAATCACAGTTTTCCTTTCTTGCTGAATGGTGCAGATGTCAATTTTACCATATCGTGTACATAAACTGAAACCATACAGAGACAGCAGGAGTAAGTGTTTGTAGCACACAAAGAGGTAATTAAACCAGGCTTGTATATAAGTATATTGCTGCTCTACACAATCTATATCCTAGTAATCCTTAAAATCTCAGTAAACAATGAAGAAAATATTAATCAGAATTGCGTTTTCTTCAACTATCTCCTATTCATATGCAAAAAGTCGTAGGACAATTATACACGAAAACATTTTGGGCGCGTTTTTACACCCATATTACAGCTGGCTCAATCGTGGGTTTAATGACTCAAATTGATAGCATCACAGAGATTTATAATGCTGTCAGTTCGGGTCTTGAAACCCTCAGATCAGCTTAGACACTTGGCCTTAAAGGGGATGTATCGCGTCTTCAGTTCGTGTGTTTCAAAGTATTTTCAATTTCTCAGCTCTACAAATCCAGGGGCGTTTCTTCCCCTCCCAGCTGGGTGTTTCTTAACTGAATGGTGATGACATAATCCCCCCTTCACTGTTTATGCTCGCTCCCGAGCCCTGTTCTCCACCCTCCCTCTGTCTGAGTCCACATCTCACTGTTCCTCTCCCTGCAGTCTTATTTTGGAAGAGCTGTTTAAATGCCACATACCTGCATTCAATCTAGACAGTCTCCTATGAACTCAGACTTCTATGATCTCTTCTTCTTTCTCAGCTGGAGGTTTGTTACAGTTGAATCCAGTCTTCTATGACCAGCACAGATCTCCCTTCTATGCAGGAGAGTTAGGCACCATGGCACAATTTTGCTGTTTTCTGATTGTAGAATCAGCTGCAGTGTGTTTCTGCTGGATGTGCAGAGTGAAATTGCTACGGCCTCTTAATCTGAGGGAGAGAAGCAGGGATCGAGGCACATTTCTTCTGTTTTCTGATTGTAGAAGCCCTGCAGTGTTATTGTGTTTCTTCTGGCTGTAACGAGTGAAATTCCTGCTGGTTCCTTAGTCTGAGTGAGAGAGACAGGAATGCTCGCTCCCATGAATCCGACCGGGGGCCAGACAGAATGTAAATTAGTAGAGCCCTTAGCCAATGACAGGACAGGAGGAGGAATCCGACCAGCACTGGGGAACTGTGTTTACAGAAACAGAAGATAAGGGACACAGTGAAAACAAGACACCATTGGTAATTACATCCAATTTCAAAGTTGTTTGTTTTCACTGTCCCCTTATTCTGAAGACCATCTAATGAAATGATACAACCCCTTTAAGAGGAGTGCAAAAACAGTACATGTGATATGCTCATATAAAACTTACTTCAGGGTAAATTGTTTTTGGTGCATTTTTTTGTTACTTTTTGTAAATTGTAGTAAAATTTTGACTTAAAATAGGTAAAAACAACAAAAATTCTCACACTTAATTAATGGAACATTGACATTTTGGAATTTATACGATTATTTAACATTTTTTTTTACAATTATTTCTATTACAATTTATCTAGCAAGCGCAGATTAAGAGTGGCCCCGGGTCCCTGGGCAACAATGGTCATGGGCCACTTAACAACCATTGTAGTTGTAACACACTTAAGCTAGATTAATACTATTACTCACCTTCCCTGGATCCAGTGTCAGGTTACAGCAAGCAGCTGCTCGACATATTGCCACTATCCTTAACCCTGGAGGTGTGGACTTTCCTAGTCAGATTCTGAGGTTTCAGTCCCAACTATAGTCAGAAAGAGAGCCAAGGGTGCTGTGGAAGAAAAAAGAGACACTGCAGTAGAGTGCTTAGATTCCATATCCCAGTCTTACCATCACCAATGGGACTGTGGCTAAGACAATCCACATAACCAAAGAGATATTACAATATCAGCAAGCTATGGAATCCAAAAGCACTGCAATGTATATTCCCATGCCTGTTGTCCTGTTGTCCTTTATGAAGTGTCAGAATAGCTAGCCCAACGAGGTTCATGCCAGCAAGAACTTATACAGGCTTTTCTGGAAAATCTCCAGTCATCTGGTTGCCTTGCAACTCTTTGCTCCCACTCCAACCTGTGCTTCTGTGGTCTTGCACACCTTCAATGTGAACATCTAACATTTCTTTCATAAGTTTATTTTCCAGCACCTCCACTGTTGGAATTAAAGGTCTATCAAGAATTCATCAACTGGTGGAAGTTCTTCAAGAAATCTGGCTGTTGCTCCAACACAGCCTATGCTCTATGTCTGCCTATGCCTATGTCTATGTCTGCCTACAAGTATGGTGTACTCACATTCCCTTTTGAAGACTGAAGAGATGTCAGCCTACAAAGAGAAACTTGAGCACCTTTCATTTGGGTAACTTATGTTTAAAGAATCTATCTAGATAACATCTTGATCTTTTCCAAGAATCCAGACTGATCAACAGACTTGTCCCTAAAGGCATGTCCCCACGGCACGGCCTGAAAAACCAGCCGAAAATGAGCACAATGGTGCTCTATGGAAAACCCGTGCAGCAGTCCCCACTGCACGGGTTTTCCGTCAGGCGGTTTTTCCGCCCGTGGTCCGGGTGCAAAACATTCTACCTGCACATTCTTCTGTCCGGTTTTCGGACAGAATATGTGCAAATGAATGTGAAAGGGAAGGGCTTTTCTCCGCTCATCGCAGAGAAAAGCCGTCCCCCCCGTGGCCGTGGGTACAGCCTCAAAACAGGACAAATACCGGCCAGCAAACCGGCCGGTATTTGTCCTGTGCAGTGGGGACGCTACCTAACTCTCCATTCCCTGTTTGATGTCAAAGGTGCAGATGCCATTGGCCTAACCCCAGACAACTTAGAAGAAGTATGACTTGATGCTTTGTGACTGATCCAGTGGGAGCTGTTCAGCATGCACTATTGGTTCTTGCTAGGACTTCTTAGTTCAGCATTATCCACATGCATAATACTTTATTGGTAACTGCAGAAGTGGTAGAACCTTACTCTCTCATTCAGTCAACAAGCCTGAATAATAGTTTTGGCTATAAACATTGCTTTCTGCCTACTATACTCACATAGAGCATGTACTCGCTTACAGAACGGTGGAGTTTCTTTGTGACATGAATTTGAGTTTGAAACAGTTTATTTGCTGACTATAGGTGACATGTCTGAAAATTGGCAGTGCCGTGGCGTTTTTTAGGCACATTCAATCAGTGTAAAGTGCACCAGAAAGTCCAATCCTCTCAAAAATCTGGCATCAAGTATACCTTGTATTGTAAACTTAATGCGCCTAAGAAGGCGCATTGCACAAATTGCAATACAAAGCATATCATTGGTAGTGTATGTAATGCGCCTATCGAGGCGCATTGCACAACGGAGGCGCATAATATACCATTACTAGTGTATGTAATGCACCTCAATAGGCGCATTGCATTATAAAGGCGCACAGTGTATCATTTTTAGGCGCATTACAATGTGTCGTGCCCAGTGTATAATGCACCTAGTTTTGGTGTACGACAGTTCATTTACATCGAGAATATAGCGTCAAAAGTGGTTTTGCCACAAAAGAGACCAAAAAACTTGCGTTTTTAGCACAGATCATTGATTCAAACAGTATTCTTTCTGATATTGACAGGTCTCCTGAAGTTTCAACTAAAGGACATTTTTGTTCACTGCCTAATCTCTCCTAGAAGGTTATGTCATGGGTTTTCCTCCTTTTTATCAGAGCATCCTAGCATCAAGCAAATCAGCAAACTACTTTTGTTGCTTCCTTAACCACTGTCTAAGCAGGCACCACTGGATCTCCTTCAGCCTTTTCCATTCCAAAGAAATTGTGGGCAGAGACTTCTATAGATTTCACTAATTTATGTTTCTCAGGGACTTACTGAAATCTGGATATTGGTGAACCTTCATTTCTAAAATAGCCTATTTTATCTTATTTTATCTCATTTCCTGGTTAGATGCTATTGCTCAGTTGGCTCAGACCTTTTTCAAGGAGATCTTTAGCTCTATAATCTCCCCGCTTACATTGTTTGGATAAGGCTTGGCTCCAAGTTCTAGAGGGCATTGCATAAGGCCTTAAGATTGCCCTGGATTTTTTCTCTGAATACCACCCCAGAGTAATGGTCAGCTAGAATAAATGGGTCCTCAAGCAATAGGTTTGAACCTATGTAAATATTTATTAGGAAAATTAATCTGAGCAGAGTTTTCCCACAACAAGCATGTCTCTGAAGCCTCAGGTACATCTGAATTTGACACAGTCTATGGAAGAAACCAACTATTCCTCTTCAAACATCAGCACAGCCTCAGGTACTTTGTCTATATTTGTTAAATTATTTAGGACATCTGCATGTAGGTTTGCAAGAAAGTAGAGTGCTGCTTATAAAAGAGAGTTGATAAAAGTAGATGCCCTAGTTCCAAAATTGCTAGATAGTCTTGGCATCCACCAAGAACATCCAACCAAACGTTCTGACTTTCAAGCTTTCTCTCCATTAACCTTCCGTATTTTAGGGTGCTGTCACGGAGTGCAGTTTTGGTACAGTTTTAACTGCACTCCAATTAAACTGCCTTTATTACCAGCAAGCTTCTTTCAATTGTCTAAATTGTTCAGAAAGGTGTTTCAGGTGAGTAATCAATTACTGTGTGTGAAGTCTTGGGGATTACAGACACACTAATTAATTCCACACTTTCCAAACAATTTAGATAAGTGAAAGAAGCTTGCTGGTAATAAAGGCAGTTAATTGGAGCGCAGTTAAAACTGCACCAAAACTGCGATGTCTGAAAGCTCCATTAATCTGCCACCTTCCCTTCACATTCCAAATAGTTTTTATGCATCTCTTCTTTTCATCAACCGGTATTCTGCTTAAGACATCTAAGAGATCTACTGATTCTGACCTTATGTCGGCAGAAAATTTTTACCATAAACAAATTTTCGATTGGCAGGAAATCTGTGGAAAACTCTTTGGATATGATCTAGAGGAGCGAAGCTGGTTTTTCACAGAGGATGCCCATGCATCAGGAGATTCCACTTGAAGTATTTCTTGGAGCTTTAATAAATTCCTTCTGGTACGAGTTCTAAGAGGGAGGGATACTGTTACTTACGATGCCTGATTCAAGTGTTGGGCCTCAGACATCGGCCATGGTTGAAGCCAACAACCAGGTGCAGTTTTCAGTCAAGCAGACCTCTTCTCAGGAGTTTCAGCTTCCCTAAGGCTCCCTGTTTTCTACTGTCAAACGCTAGACTGGCTGCCCTGGATGCTGTCCTTCTCTGGCTGCACAACAGACTTGGGTTGTCAAGACAACTGGTGTATGAAGATGATGCACTCATTAAAGGAGAGGCTGCCATGGTTTCCTTTCCTTCTGCTTGTAAGTTGTTCACTTTCCTAGCTCTTGTTCCTTGTGACTCCTCATTGACCCTTACCCTGACCTTGTTCCTTGATATCTGCTTTTCTGCCTTGTCCTTCTGATTGTTTCTGACTAACTGCTGTTCTGCACCTGGTTTTGACCCATGGCTCCATTTCTGACTGTGTTCATGTGGGATGGTAGAACAGCCTCATTGTGTTTACTGAGTGAACTATAATCTTATGTACAATTAGGGATTACAAACTGTCATGCTGCATTCTGCCGTTTGGCCACAAGATGCCACTGTTTTTAAAGTCTAAACTCTAACCCATGTGTAATGTATGATTAAACATGTGATTCATGTGTCATGTGAGAGGATGTGAAGGAGCAGCCATTTTAGAGAATCACAGTTGGAACTGAAAGACCAGACAGAGGACCAGGGCCGCCATACAGGGGGTACAACCAGTACTCCCGTATGGGGCCCGGTGGAACAAGGGGGCCCGCTGCAAGCGGGCCCCCTTATTCCTCATGACACAGTGGGGCCCGGCGGCGCAGCCGCTGAACCAGGCTCGGGCCCCGGAGGCAGTGCCGTCGCTCCCCGGGGCCCGGCCGCCGCATCCGGCCTCTGCACGCCCGGGCCCTGTGTCCCGAGCGCCCAGAGACCGAGCCCGGTAGCCGGGGCTGCGCGGTGTCAGCGGAGCACAGCGCCACTAGCGCTGCGCTCCGCTGCTCTCCCTGGCAGGCTGAAGGTGTTAGGCCTTCAGCCTGCCAGGCGCCGGCCCCTACTGCTGACGTAGGCGGCGCGGTGACGTCACTTCACCGCGCCGCCTAGGCAGGGCGGCAGGAGCTGGCGGGAGCTCGGAGCGGCAGGAGCGAGGCTCAGGTAAGTGTTTTTTTTTTGTTTTTTTTTATATATATATATATATATGAAAAAGCGGGCCCTGACACTCTCTACCTAAAGGGGGCCCTGACACACTCTACCTAAAGGGGGCCCTGACACACTCTACCTAAAGGGGGCCCTGACAAACTCTACCTAAAGGGACCCTGACACTCTCTACCTAAAGGGGGCCCTGACACATTCTACCTAAAGGGGGCCCTGACACTCTCTACCTAAAGGGGGCCCTGACACACTCAACCTAAAGGGGCCCGGACACCCACAACCAAAAGGGGGCCCTGACACTCTCTACCTAAAGGGGGTCCTGACACTCTCTACCTAAAGGGGGCCCTGACACTCTCTACCTAAAGGGGGCCCTGACACACTCTACCTAAAGGGGGCCCTGACACTCTCTACCTAAAGGGGGCCCTGACACACTCTACCTAAAGGGGGCCACTGACCCTGCCTAACCCTAAAGGGGGCCACTGACCCTGCCTAACCCTAAAGGGGGCCCCTGACCCTGCCTAACCCTAGAGGGGGCCCCTGACTCTGCCTAACCCTAAAGGGGGCCCCTGACTCTGCCTAACCCTAAAGGGGGCCCCTGACTCTGCCTAACCCTAAAGGGGCCCCTGACTCTGCCTACTCACAAAGGGGGCCCTGACGCTACCTAGACATAAAGAGGGCCCTGACTCTACCTAGACATAAAGGGGGCCCTGACTACCAACAAACTAGCTAAAAGGGGGCCCTAACTACCTACAAACTAAAGGGGACTCTACCTGCACACTAGCTAAAGGAGGCTCCTAACTACCTGTATACTACCTAAAGGGGCCTGCTTATCTACCTGGGGGCTATTTACCTACCCACCCATGGCTAGGTACCCACCAACCTACCTGGGGCCAGCCTAGGAACTTTTCCTGCTGGGGTCTACCTACCTAAATAGGGCCTGTCTAATTACCTGGGGCCCTGCCCATTTGCCAACCTACCTAGGGTCTTGTCTACCTACCTAGTAATATAGTTGTGAGGACAGCAGCCCATAGCTGTAGCATTATCCAACCTCTTGGGAGAACGTACCTCTAAGTTATGGCTTGTACCCGCTCTCCCACCCCTGGGAGGTTTGTACAGAGGTGGGAATAGATAAAGAGGTGCTGGAAAATTGAGGATTCTAAGATATTTGTGTGTAATTTCTGCAGGGATGAGTGGTGGCAGGGACAAGTCCTCATGGCGGTGTGGAACGGATGCAGAAGAGAAGGGAAAAAGAACGACTCAAGAGAAGAGGACGACTCATCAGATAGGACGTCTCTGGTGAGTCCCTGATTTCAGGGGTTATTTTACTTCTATATTGGATCAGTGCTGTATTCACTGTAATGTGACCTGAGCTGGTGTCGGACCTCTATGTGGTCTCTATATGGCGGTGTTGTAGGTTATACCTGAGCTGGTGTCTGACCTCTATGTGGTCTCTATATGGCGGTGTTGTAGGTTATACCTGAGCTGGTGTCTGACCTTTATGTGGTCTCTATATAGCGGTGTTGTAGGTTATATTGGCATTAGTATAGTGGCAGCGTACACTTGTCCCTGATTGTAAAATAGAGAACACCTGACCCTGTGATAGGAGTTAGACTTTTATTTTCTTGCTGGTGTTTATTTTAGAAGGTGGTGTTGTGCGTGACCAAGGGAAACGTGGAGGGGATATTGTATGTGGGTGGAGGGGGATATGGATGGAGCTATTTAGCCCTGTGTCTCTGATATGCTAATTGACAGATATGTGAGACAGACAGATATGTGACTCACTTGGTATAGTACTACACAATACAGTTCTTTTTTGCATACTGTATTATGTGGTAAAATGGGCGCATTTATATCCTAGAAGCAGTTTTTTTTTCTGGGGGCGGGGCGATCGGGTTGCTGGGTGCGGGGCGATCGGTTGCTGGGGGCGGGGTTTACGGGGGGCCCAGGTGGTTCAGCTGTATGGGGCCCTGAAATTTCTGTTGGCGGCCCTGCAGAGGACACACATTGAGCATGATTTTTACCTGGTTTCCTTGCTTCTATTGATTTACTAGTTGTGACTGGGTCCTGCTGGGAGAGGAGAGACCTGCATGCTGTGTTGTTGCTGTCGGTGAGGAAGGCATGGAGATGGAATGAACATTGTGCCAGGATCCGGGAGCAGAGAGGAGTGACCGCCATCTTAGATAATGGACTCAGCCAAAGAGGAACCCTCATCCGGGACCTGTGACTGTGTACAACTCCAAGGTAGACCCGGGTCGGTAGCGTGCACGCCAGCCTACTTGGAACTGTTACCAATCCTGTAGTTAGTTTAGTTAGCGCAAGAGTTGGTGTCAGGCCATAAGCAATTATTCAGAAACAGTTCCTGATTGAAGAACACTTGACATCAGTGCTGTTAGCTCTGCTACACGTTCACCTGATACGCTTTTATTGTTATCTATATTTTTATGAATAGTGGGTTTAACTAATAAGGTTGTACGCTGTTGTGCTATACCACGACCACGCCCTTGAACTGCACCACAAAATATTGTTCCTGTTGTATTAATAGGTATTAGTAGGTAAAAAGCAGCCAACCTTTCCAAATCTGTTGATAGGTAAAATATCGTGTATCTGGAGAACATACTTCCAGTGCCGTGCTGTGTAGCACAAGGGCCTTGCTCAAACTCTTGTTCATGTGTTTGGGGAATTGTCGAGTACACTTTTTCGTAAAGTTCAGTAAAGTACAAATTTGGTTCAACTGGTGTTGAGTCGGTTTCCTTGTTTCTAACTTTGCTGTATTCTGGGGAGCCCACCCAGGTACATGGCTTACATTCCCATCTTATTCTCTGGCCAACCTGGCCACTATCCTGGAGAAGCCCTCTCACTCCTTTCCTGACTAAGCTTTTGGTTCATCAGAATTACAGCTACTAAAAACCCCCCTTTGCTTTGGGATCAGTTTAGGCTATATGTACCCTGCATAAATAGGATGAGATAATAAGGGAGTTGCTATATTGTTTTTATATTTTCTGGATAAAAATATCACAGTTGTCTAAACATGCTGTGCAAATATTGAACAATTTCATATTCATAAACCGTTTGCAGACTGACCAAATACTTAAAACATCTTGGTGGTCCGTGAGTGACTCTTCCAGGATGTTCCTGAACTACCTTGAAAAGTCAGCAGCTGCAGTTATGGAGAGCCAAATTTCAGCTGTAAGGCTATGTCTACACAGCACAGATTTTTGGTTGGATTTTCGGCGGATTCAGTATTTAGAATCCACTCAAAATCCAACAGTACCCAGTGCTCCATAGACAGCAATAAAAACTCTGTGCTGTAGTCTACACAGCATGAATTTTTTCCGGTCGTTTTTTAAATCCGGCAGATTTTAGAACTAGTTCTATTTTCCGTCGGATTCCCTTACATTTAATGTACAGGGCCAATGGAAAATCCGAAAACCCGCGTCAAAAACCGCAGTCCGGCGATGTTAAAATGCTGTCGGATTTTGGATGGCATTTTGACATTGCTGTGTAGACATAGCCTAAGATAGAAGGTAAGGAAGTTTTATTCCCCCTACCTTGCTGATAAACTGTGCTTAATGAGTGCCATGTATACAGATTAGTAGACACTGCTCCTGTTGTAATTTTTTTTCTCTGGTACTGGATAACTGCAGGAGCTGCAGTGACTTCCAGGGACTAAAATTGGGGCTAAATATTTGTCCGAGTTAGGCCTCGTTCACACGGCTTATTTTGCCGCGGATTGGCGCCGCACTGCGTGCCGGATTTGCGCTGCAGTACGGCTCCAATCTGTCCCTGTCATTACGGTAATCCACTGCTCTCATAGAGAACAGTGGATTCCGTCGCTCCTCCCCGCTCGGCGAATCCGCCGCGGAGGGAGAAAGTGACATGCACATTATTTACGGCGCGGACGCGCCGTGAACAATGCATTGTCTATGGGGCCGGGGAGCGGTGCCCCCGCCGCGCTCTGGCCCCGCCCCCGTCCCGCCCCCGTCCCGCCCCTTATTCACGCCGGATTTGTGAGCGCAATCCGGCTCACAAATCCGTCGGGAATAAGCCGTGTGAACACGGCCTTACAGGGTATATCAAGATTAAAAAAAAAAAAGTGTTGTAAAATTCCACCCAGAGGTCTGTCTCTGACCTTATGAGAGCACAGTGTGTAAAATAAATTTAAAAAATAAAGACAAAGGGCGACATGTCACAAAAAAAGCGCTTCCACGCCAGTTTTAAGGCGCGTTAAATGAGTGTCTAATGCGTCTGAATAAATAAACCTGTCAAAAATCTGGTGGTGGTCTAACTTGTATAGCATATTTAATGCACCTAATTTATGCGTATACCAAAAAAAAGGAGCATAGCATATCATTGCTAGCATATTTGATGCACCTAGTTTAGGTGCCTTTAAAAGTGTCATGCCTGGCATATAATGCGCCTAGTTTTGGTGTAAGACAATTAATTTATATAGAGAATACGGCGTCAACGGTGTTTTGGTGCAAAATACACCAAAAAAATGGTGCAGCCCTAATGGGACATGTTGCCCAAAACGTCTAGTTAAGATTGCAGTGGTTAATCAAACATGGTGTTGAATATTTCCATTACAATATGTATTAACACCTAACGTCCACTTGGATTTTTTTTTTTATCAATCTTTGTTTTATTTCTTTATGTTACTTTAAAAAGCGGCCAAGCCTGAGGGGGTTAACTCACAGAGATTCAGAAGACTTGTAGCTTCTTCACAAGCGTCCAGCTGTAGCAAGAATGAAACTGCTCATGCAAATTAAATGCGTTTTAAACAATAAGCTGATTGCTCCTTATGGATTTTTTTCTTTCTTAAGTATTGATCCTCTGGTAATAGATTGCACAGGGTAAAAACTATCCACATTAAAGATAAACCGCACACTGCGAGACACTGCTATGTATAAGGCCTAGCACAGCATTCTCTGTTGGACCACATGGTGGGCGAGTTCATGGTTCCTCTGCATTATTAGCAAGCTTGTGCAGTTGGAGGATGTTTTTTTTTTCTAAGTACAATGGATAAAGCAATTACAGATTCAGAGTATAATTTATCAGTGGGGAGAGAGGAATGTATTCTAGGCTGCATTTGTGAAGATTCAGGGTGCAATGCGTTGTCTGCCTCCATGGGACAGCATTTTCCAACATGCGGTTGATTCTGGTGACAGAAACTGAACTTTGATTCCTACTGCTACAGTCAAGCTAAATCTCTTATTGCCAGAAAATATGTAAGTAGTGCGGCATATTAACAAAACTTTGAGAATTAAAAGTTGGCATCACTGTGATGGCAGATTGTTCTGTCAATAAAATTAATTGCTAAAACTGCAGCAGAGTTCATTTTGCTATCCAGTTGCAAAGTCCTCGTTAATATTTAAGTAGGTGTGAGACAGCTAAGGTCAGAAAGCCTGACCCAGATGAGTTCATAACTAAACGCTCAGAGGATGTGACTATGGCTTAGTTTGTGTAATGTATTAAGGTAGACAGGGAGGAAACCTAAGAATTATGTAGAAAGAAGATATAAACAGAATACAAATATATACATAACAGATATATTTATATATAAAATTATATATACAGGCAATCCCCGGGTTAAGAACGGGATAGGGACTGTAGGTTTGTTCTTAAGTTGAATTTGTATGCAAGTTGAAACAGGTATATTTATTATATGTAACTCCAGCCCAAAGGGTTTGTTTTTCGTTTTGGATAGTGCAGGGAAGGGCTTTTACATTTGTTTTGCTGTCTGTGCTCTTGTTAAGAAGATTTCACGTCATGTGCTGTTGTGGCATGCTGGAACTTGTCGTTCCACAGCTACTATCTACTGTGAAATATGGAACTTCAAGTGCCAGCATTCCCCATAATAGAAACAATATATGGCCATGCACATCCAAAAAAAACATTTTTGAAAAAAATTAACATAGGTGCAACACTGGTGCGGCTGTAGTATACATACATATTCCAAAAAATAGTGGCACACTATAAACTGGAGCACTATCAAAAGGGACATATGAATTTTGAAAAAAAGCATTTCTGCTATCTAGGATGTATGAAAAGTTTTTTGAGGTTCTCAGTTCACATTTTTGATCAAAACTGTTTAAGCCACCTCCGAACTTCAACGGGACCTTAAAGCAGGTGGTCCTACACAATTGTTACACTATTATTACCTCTCATGGACTCTGTTCAGACTTCCATATCTCAGGGAGGGAAGGCACCAACCTTTGAACACACTGCACTGATTTAAAACCTGTCAAGGTGGGTGGAGCGCAACAAACCAAAATGGAGGCAGCCACTTCCTCCAAACTCAAACTAGAAACAATATATGGCCCTGCACATCCAAAGGTCGGTGCCTTCACTCCCTGAGATATGGAAGTCTGAATAGAGTCCATGAAAGGTAATAATAGTGTAACAATTGTGTAGGACCACCTGCTTTAAGGTCCCGTTGAAGTTCGGAGGTGGCTTAAACAGTTTTGATCAAAAATGTGAACTGAGAATCTCAAAAAACTTTTCATATATTCTAGATAGCAGAAATGCTTTTTTCAAAATTCCTATGTCCCTTTTGAAAGTTCTCCAGTTTATAGTGTGCCACTGTTTTTTGGAATATGTAAGCATTCCCCATAAGTCTCCGTTTGTAACTAGGGCACAGATGTAAGTCGGAACGTTGTAAGTTGGCGACTGCCTGTATATAGCAAAAGATCTATCTATCTATCTATCTATCTATCTATCTATCTATCTATCTATCTCATATTTATCTATCTACCTTTCTCATATCTATCTTTCTCATATCTAACTATCTATATCATATCTATCTATCTATATATATATATATATCTATCTTCATATCTATTTATCTATATAACTTCATATATTATTAATCTATATGTCTATCTTCATATCTATCTATCTCACATTATCTAATCTCACATCTATCTATCTATCTATCTCTATCTCACATCTATCTATCTCACATCTACTATCTATCTCATATCTATCTACTAACTCACATCTATCTATCTATCTATCTCACATTTATCTATCTATCTCACATCTATCTATCTATCTAATGACATAAACTGTAAGATTTAGCAAACTTCCTTCTGAGACCACTGTGCTTCCCTAAGGAATCCTTCTCTCCATTTTTCAAGCTTTTGCTTTATATTTTGAAGCATACTATGGCACTTACATTCTCAGTAGATCCCTATTATAATGTTACAGAAATTATTCTCCATACATGTGGCCACTGAATGAGGCGGTAGAGGGCAACCCCATTCCCTGCTGTTTCATCACAGGTAGTTTAGGTGAATACAGATGCCATGATTTCCTTACCGGGACTAAGCTCGTCAGTGCACCCTCAATGTTATTCTGTGCAATTCCTAGAATTTAAGCTACTGTACAAAACGTCAGTATTCTCATAATGGTGCACGAAATGACGTTGCCTCCAATCAAGCTCTATATTTTGCTTTATTATCAGAGTTTGATTTGTATTGAAGGAAGAGAATAAAAACAAACGTTATTTTAGGAAATTGCTCAGAACACAGCTCCTCACTATTAAAGTTAGTCACTTCATACCATAGGTTTACTTTGAAATCTTAAGCACATAAAAACAATATTCTTGGGGGGACATATATGAAAACGGTCTAGGTCTAAGACTGTCTCTGTTGCCCATAGCAACCGATCAGAGCTCCCTTATCATTTCATATAGTGCTCTGAAAAAATAAAAGGGGAACTCTGGTTGCTATGGGCAACAAGTCTTAGCCCAAGACAGTTTTCATACATACATAATGGGTGACTACATATAATTGGATAAAATGCTACAGATCAAGGTAAAGAATATAAGTGAATGTGACTTCTGTTGGTCAGCACATCTGGGGATCCATGATAGATCTTGTGTAATATAAACTGACCCATTAAATATTTTCTTATGATAAAATTAGGTTACCTTGATGTGGTAGGTGGGCATATGTGCAATTTGATCAAAATGCACACTAAACACCTCAATTTAATGCATGTACAGAAAATAGCAGTAATGCATTTTAAATGTTTGTATGGGTTTTAGTGCCTACTGTGTGTTATTGTACTTGTGTTTTTACAGTTACAAAAGTGTGCACCAGTGTCCATGTTCAGTTGCATTGGAGGTGGGGGCTATTTTTGGTCCTTTTTAATCATAAAATAAGTTTAAAAAAATGTTACATAAATAACATATTATGGTGAGGTGTTTACAATACATCAAAACTATTACTATTTCATATGGTCATAGGAATGTTAATCAGTGTGTTCGAGCTGTAAAAAATACAGGTTCACCATAAACCATTATGGTTCGTAGAGGCAGAAGAAAATGTATAATATGTTCATGAAAGATGTAGAGTGTGGATTCCATAACTTTAGCAGGCTTCTAGACTGGGATGGGTAGAATCAAGGGCAGGACAGATAGGTTATAGTCAGCATATGGAGATAGGGAACGCAAAATACATGGTCCAATAGAGAACAAGGGTATCGGACACGTTGATCAGAGCTGAAGTTACTAATACAAGGAATACAAGATGCCCAGTGATGTATCAAAGCTTTAACCATGAAATGCAGGCATGCCGGACAATTTATCAATTACGCATTGTATTAATAATTTAGAATACGTCACTGCTGGGAACATAAAAATTATGACCATTAAAAATATAAGAGCTAATAAAGTAGCAATACCAATTGAATGTCCTTTATGCCTCCTTCATACCCTTTTTTGTTTATTTTTGCTTGCAAAAAACATGAATTTCAATCATTTTCATTGCATTTTTACAATCGTGGCTCCCTTTTTCTGTTCATTACATTTGCTATATGTATTTATACATTACATTTTTATCCTGCATTTTTCAAGTTTTATGTATATAGCAGAAGATCAGTACTGGGATAAAGGGGACAAGAAGAAATACACAGCTCACCACGTGTGATATGTTTTAGATATCAGTCTGCAGAAAATCAGGTACGATAGTTCGCTCACCTGATGAAGTTGTACAAGCTATGGTACAACTCATATAAAAGCATGTATAAGAAAAGGACCTAGCTGCTTTTGTTCCAAATCGCATGGGGGTCCTTGAACCTAGAGTAGGTCCTCCTCGCTTCCATGAAACACAGGTTTCCGTGTAAAAACACGGATAGTATAAATGGAACTATTAAAGCCCTATTTACGGACTTTATTTTTGTATTTTGCAAATAAATGACATATATTTTGTGGAATTTATTTTCCTAATGTCATTTCTTGCAGAATAACTTCTTTTATTTCACATAGAGTGCGGGCATTGTCCCAGCCATATTTATTTTTTTTTAACTGTATTTTATTAAAGATTTTCACAATTATTTTCACAAAACAAAAGCGAAGAAAAACTAGACGTTCAATACAAATGTTACAATGTCAATTATCAAGGTAAGGCACAGTATAGCATTCGATTCAACAACTCTAACAGCTGTCCAAGAGCATAAAACATTATCCTAGCAAGGGTTTGCACATAAGTATACTCAACAGTGCAGATAATAATATCACAAGAAAATCATATATGCTTGTTAGGAAAACAGTATTGGGAACAATGTAGAAGATCAGAAGCAACTAGCTTTACATGGGAGGGAGATCGAACACCAGCCATATTTTAAAGTCTGTAATAGTTCGTTTTAATAGTTCCATTTAAACTATCTGCGTTTTTACACAGAAACCTGTTTATTTCAAGTCTTATGTGAATTACACCCTAAAAAATGCCATACGAAGAGCATTGCACATTTTGAAGAACATGTCTCAGAATCTAAAAAAGCACCAAAACACCACAAAAATACCAGAAAATATTGCTTCGATTGTATTGTATTTAATATTTAACTGTAGGTAGTGTTGCACTTCAAAATTGGGATTGGCGTGAACCGAAGTTTGCCAAACATCACACTTGGCAACAAATCTGGCAGAACTAAGTTCACTTGAGCCCAAATAATGCACAACCAAAGAGAAAGCTATAATAATTTTTATTGAAGCACCTCAATCATTGTGGCTGTGCCATAAAACTGTCGTCAAATGCATCAGAAAGGGGTGCATTTTAGACACAGATACAATTATTATGTACCTTAGATACTTTTTATGACTGACACAAAAAGTGTGGTTTAACCGATGTTTCGTCCGGCGGGGCGATCCTCCTCGGGGGCCGCCGCAGCTCTTCCCCCCTACCGGGAGGGTGCCGCCGCCGCCCGGGGGGCGGGGGGGGGCGCACTCCTCCCCGGCTTTTATTTATTTACCCCGGGCCCCGCTCCCGTTCCCCCCAGTTCCTTTCCCTCCGGCCCCCGCGGGGCCCCGTGTTTAAGGCGCGCGCGGCCCGGCTTGTGAGATTTAAAGGGGAGTGCGGGAATTGGGTAAATTTCCGGGCCTGCCTCTTTTCACCCGGGCGCTTCCGCCCGTTTCCCCGCCGGGGGCTTTAGTGCCTTGCCATGGAGAAAGCGTTTTATTGTTTTCCTATCTACCGTGTACCGCCTTTCTTCCCTCACTGACCAGTATCTCTGCTGCCTGCCCTGACCTCCTGCCCGACCCGACTACGAGCCCGCCTGAAGATTTTGCACCACGCTTTTATTGGCGCCAACCCCAAAACAAGTCACCAGGGGGACACCTGGTAACTCCCCAGGCAGCAAATCCATCCCCCTTTGGGCGGGCCTGGGGAATACCGGGACCTACTTAGATTCCCTTCCCCGGCGTGCTTTCACCATCCTTCTGTATGGATACTTAATTCCGTTGTACTGGAAACCCACACCAACAAAGGGGGGTGGGGGTGACTTCATGTGAAGGGAGTATGGCTATCAGGTGACATACTGCACCAAAGTTCCACCACAATTTTGGTGAAAAATAAAGCCAACTTATAGTTTATCTAAATGTGCCAAATTTATTAAAAATCATGAGTCATGTCTAGGACTATTTAGTCTAAGTTTTAGACAGCGATAGTAAATGGCCCAATTTTTTTGTGCATTTAACATTTCTTTGTTAAGTCTTACCTAACACATGGAAATAGCACTTTCTAACCATCACACCACCAGGAAAATGCTCAGAAAAGAGCGGAGTGATGTGTGATAAATCAACTTACATATGACTTACCGTTCATACACATTAGGACTCTTTCAGTACAGTCTAGAGTCTGATATATTTTGTCGTAGCCCTGTTGTAGATGTATGAACAGTTGTATACCAAAATTTGGTGCAACCTGTGCCAGGCCCGACACTTTTGAATACGCCAAAGATGTAGGGGCATGTTATACCAGATTCGTGGGGTTAGACACATTTATGAATGTGTAATGTCAAAGGTAAGCGCAATACTGTTGGCACCAAGTTAAAAGTGGTCTAACTGAGGCCAAAGTTGTCATAGACGAACTAGAATTGCCAATAGGGCAAACAAATAAATTATTTCTCAACTTATACCACTAAAAAATAAAAACTTATTTAATAATAATTATCAAACCATATAAAATAAAATAATATAAAACAAATAATAAAAATTGGATATTATACATATATATCTAAAAAAATATAAAATTATCTCCCATAAAATGTGTATAGTATATAATCTAAAATTAATATTAAATAATATAAATGATTTAAACCAATATAGCGTCTATCATTAATCCCATTCTCAGTTGGGTATTTGCAGGGTTAGTGTAGTATCATCACTGATTACTGACACATCACAGTAGGCTAGAAATAAAATAAGAGTTGTTAGAATGGCATGTCAGTGAATAGAAACTATGGTAGTGATCTTGCATGGCGCACCACAAGTCTCAGCAAGACCTATCATGTGTCGACTATTGCCATATGTAGAATAAAGGCTGATCTACTGACTTCATTTTGATGAATAAAAATATATGTACAATAGAAAAGTATAAAACAAGTTTTAGGAAGATTTTAATAATAAAAACAAAAAATATAAAAATAAGAACGAAATTGTATTAATATAATACATTTTACATTAGAAAAACAACTCAATGAACTACTTTAATCTCTACAGAGAAGAACAGAAGCTTCTAAACATCAACCGTGCTGTTCAATGTTTCTCTTTCTACTACGTCACAATGCTTTCAAATTGTGGTTAGAATGTTGCAAGAGATAAGTAGCTATTACTGTCAATCATAGTTAAGAACTGTAATATTTCTATTCTGGTACTTCTCTTCTCTATAGAGACTTGTGCAATTCATTGAGTTGATTTTTGAATGAAAAATTAATTATGTTGATAAAATTTTGTTCGGATTTTTGTATTTTTCGTTTTTTATAATATTTTACAAATTACTTTGTTTTAGACTGTTATATTGTACGTTCATTTTCATACATCAAAATGTAGGTCACTGGGTCAGTAGGTCAGGATTTTGCATGCTTTAGGAACATTTTTTTCATCCAATTTTTATTTTTCGCTTTTACTACATAAGATAAAACACATTTTGTGTTGAAGTTTAATTTTTTTGCTGCTTTCAGCCTTAAAGAGAACCTCTCACATAAGTTAGCCCTCCCCCTCCCACCCCTGGCTGAGGACAGCACAAGCTAGTGTCAGACCTGCTGTTTCTAGTGCTGTGTCCCTTGTTCTGTAACATGCTGTAGTTTTAGAGTATGTAATGCTCAAATCTTATTAATGAGGAAGTGTAAGCCCCGCCCACCAAGACCTAGTCCCGCCCACCTGGCAGTTATTCACATGTTTCTGCCTATTCAAAGTAATAGGTTAATCAGTTGTGAGGTGGGTGGGGCTAGCCTCAGATGGGCAGGGTTTGAAAAAAACTAACTCTTTGAATGACTCTTCGAATGACTCTTCTGGCGGAACACTGCAGATTTGAGCATTAAATACTCAAAAACTACAGCATCTTACAGAATAAGGGACACCGCGCTGGAAACAGCAGGTCTGACACTACCTTGTTCTGTCCACATCAAAGGGGGCATAAACTATGTGACAGGTTTTCTTTAATTCTAAATATGGCAGTAGCCAGCACACGAAAGGTATCGCTGGGACCTCTGGTGCACCAAGCAAGATAACTACCATAGTTTCTATTCACTGACATGCTATTCTAATGGCTTGTCTTTATTTCTAACCTGTTGTGATGTGTATATAATCACTGATAATCCTGTGTTAATGGTATTTATGGTAGATGCTGCATTTTTTTTTCTAATTTATATCATTTAAATTATTATTAATTTTATAATATAGAATTTAATATTAATTTTACACTATTTTTTATAACTTATAGATTATATAATTTTATGTTAATTTTATCTTATTGTTAATTTATTTGTTAGTTTGATAATTAACATTAGTTAACATGGCCTGAGCTGTCAGGAATTCTGTAAAGTCTTTTCTAGCGCACCAACCATTCGCTTACAATGCAGCATATTCAGACTTCGCGCCAATATTACCCTGTTATCCACCTACGATGAGTACAATTTTGAACCGCAGTATGTTAGGTTTATACATGCTGTCGCATTCTACACTGCTGTAAAGCTATTTAAAGAACTGTTGTGTCAGCGCAAAGTTCATACATGTCGCCCGATAAGTCTTGGTCATTGAATAGTAGAGGTTGGCATATTTTCTCTCTAACGTCACATGTATAAATTCGCTGGCACACTGTTCTATAATGTGCCTAGAATGCTCCAAACTTTGATGAGAAACTTCCGTACAAATTTTGACACATTACACTCTATGCACCATACAAAGTTTGCCATACTACTCTCTATGCGCCCAAATGCAGGAGGCGTGGCGCACTAAAATTGTAGGGAAGCTACATATTTCTAACTTCGCTACGGCATTTCTAGGTGCATTACAACTGGAACAGGTATACCACTTTCAAAGTGGTATACCTGAGCCAGAAATGTTGCCCTAGCGCTAGAATGCACCTGTAGACCTGGTTCATAAATCAGGCGCATTCTATGCCAGTATAATGCATATGAAATTTGGCGTTATCACACTAAATTTTATACATGTCGCCCCCAGTACCATTTTGTTTTAGCTTAGTGATCCATAGTGTACAGCTTGTCTCCAGGGGATACGAACAGGGATGAGAGCTCTTCAGTCTTGCCGTACATGCTCAGACATCACCTCTCCTACTCTAAAAAATATCAGCAGCACACTATATTAGAATACATAAAAAAAACATTCCTGCTTTAAAAAAAACATGAAAGTTTTTTGAGGTTTTTAGTTCACACTTTTGATCAAACTAAGAACCTCAAAAAACTTTCATGTTTTTTTAAAGCAGGAATGTTTTTTTTCATGTATTCTAATATAGTGTGCTGCTGATATTTTTTAGTGTATGTATATTACAGCGTGCACCCATGTTTACTTTCTTAAGAGGTTTTTTGGATTTGCTGAACCAAATATTGTTTTTGAGTTGTATATAGGGGGGAATGGCTGCCTCAATCTTGGTTTTTTTGCACTCCACCCATCCTCACAGGCTTTTAAATCGGTGCAGTGTATTCAGTAGCTGGTGCCTTCACATTCTGAAAAGTAGGTCTGGACAGACCACAGAGAAATATTACATTAATGTAATGTAGTGTAGGACCCACCTGCATTGAGGTCTCGTTGAAGTCAAAGGTGGGCTTAAGCAGTTTTGATCAAAAGTGTGAACTAAGAATCTCAAAAAACGTTCTTTTTTTTTTTTAAGCAGGATTGTTTTTTTTTTCATGTATTCTAATATAGTGTGCTGCTGATATTTTTTAGTGTATGTATATTACAGCCACTACAGCGTGCACCCATGTTTACTTTCTTAAGAGTTTTTTTGGATGTGCTGAACCAAATATTGTTTTTGAATCACCTCTCCTACTGTCAGCCTATTCCCTACATAGTAATCACAGACACTCACTGCTGAGCGAGTGTTTAACCCCAGGTGCTGTCATTCTGCTCTCGTTCTTTGTACTCCTTAGTAATTAGTCGAACAGTGCAAATAAATAAAAAGAATAAAGAAACCTCAATCAGGTATGTGCATTGAGAAAAAAAAAAAATCTACATGTTTTGCTCCTGCAGGGATTTTAACCTAGGACAGGCAGAATCTTTAACCACTCAGCTACTTTGTGACTACTCACAGATCTTTACATAAACAGACCTTTGTTTGACTAGAGTGAGCACACTGTGGGGAAAGGCCTGGTGATGTCAGCCTGCTGAGTCACATGATATTCAATTCATATAAATCACATATGCCCCTTTTTGAGCACACGGAAAGCTGAAGTTAGATAAAGGAGGCATGAAATGACTTTGTGGCAAGACCCCTTTAAATATAGAAGAATCATCTTTGCTATGGAGTCCTCTTTCTTGTTTGAATGGCGGTGCCCATCTCAACACAATAACTGAGATTCAGGGATAGAATTAGATGATACATTTCCCTCCCAGAATTGACAAGTTAAGCCAACTTTTCTTTAATGTAAATATAGGTTTTAACTTAAATGCCTGAAACTGATAGTCTGAAGGCCAATCCTGTGGATGTATCCACCAGACAGCTGGCCTTATTTAGGAAAACTAGTCTTCTTGTTCGACCCTGCCTTTGTTTTAGCACCTATATGTGCCAAAATGTTCCTTATTACTAAGTACATAATATTTTCAATTATTTTCAAAACCGCCTATTACTGATTTTGACCTAACTCTTCGTGCTAGTTTACTTTACTTTATTTATTGTTGTTGTGATTACGGCTTCATACAACCGTGACATAAAATGCACCTAAATACTAGAATTATATGTTTCATTATCATATTGTTCCATTTGACTGCTATTTTCCATAACTATGTTGACTTCACATTCCAGGAATCTTGAGCTTGACTACCATGTACATTTATCTCCTTAAAATAGAATAGTATCTAGTTTAATATTTATGACATTTTTTTCCCCAGGAAAATTGGCCAAAGTGATATAGTCACTAACATGTCACTGAGATGTGATATCACTGTGTTTTACATTGATTACTTAAATGCTACTTATATTGCTGCAATATGTATAAATGTATACCGCAGGCTTCGTGCACCACGCAGTCTGTAATATGTAAATGTATATGTATGCTCTAGTTGATCAGCAGCTTCCTTGCACATCATTTTTTTTACCTTGCAAGAAAGATAAAAAAGCAGGAAAACTCATCTCCAGATTATTGCTATTATGTTACAAGTATTACAACAGCTTTAAATGGCTGTTTAAAATTGATTGCAGTGTTAATGGAAGAACGCAGGCTGGATTCAGTGTTTAACAGATTGTTGAAATATCGTGTTTGCCTGTTTCAGATTTTGTGAGCTTTGCAGGCGCCTGTGAGAGGGGGGAGCACAGAATGACCCAAGTCTCTCCTTTTATTTACATTGCTTGATTGGTTTTCCGCATAAATCTCTGACTTTCTTTTTTATTCCTCTTATTTCTCCTTTTGCAACTGTTTATTCTTAGTGTAAGTTTACACTGTGCAGATTTATTGTGGATTTTACCACAGCAAATCATAGTATCATGCATGTAGATGACATTTGACAAATGTCTGCGACATTGCAGAATCTTTCTGAATGGAAACTGACCCTGTGCTGTGGATTTTAAAAGACAGCACCTCCATTTTCATTGTGGATTTTTAATGCAGATTTTGTGCTTTTGATAAAGAAAGTCTTAGACAACAAAGAAAGTCTTAGACCTAGATGGTTTTTGTACATGAGACCCTAAATATTTTCAGTAGTTTCCAAGATAATTACCCATAAATTATCACCCCAAAGTGTAATGATAAAAGATTGTTGACAATACGACCTGTAGTTCACTTTCAGCTTCTGGCATGCTTAGTTTCAGCACGAGTAGTTACAGTAGGGTGAGCAGGGGATTTTAGGGGCTTTAACTGGGAACTAGTGTGACAGGCTCAGCAGTGAGGTGCACAAGTAGTGGAGAATTATTCCCCAGCAGTCAAGAGAATACAGAGGGAGAAGAACAGCCTGGATTAGATATCCACAATGTATGATGGGAAATGGAGTCTGCAATATACATTGGCTACTGCTGAAGCCACAGCAGCTCTTGCTTCCCTCAGGCGTGGCACATAGGGGTCAGCAGTGTGGCAAAAAGGTAATTTTTCCCATTGAGGATATAGGATTAATGTAGTACTGTTGTTCTGTTTGAAATTAAAGGGGATGTATCATTTTCTCAGTTCCTGAAATCCAAGGGCGTTTTTTCACCTCCCAGCTGGGTGTTTCCTAACTGAAGGGGAATGACATCATCCCCCCTTCACTGTTCCTACTCGCTCCCGAGTCAGTGTGCTTTTTCCCCTCATCTCTGTCTGAGTCCACATGTCACTGTGTCCTTCCTCTCCCTATGCAGTCTTATTTTGTAAGAGCTGTTTGTTTACATACCACAGGCCTGCATTCAGTCTAGACAGTCTTTTATGAACTCAGAGCACTGATCTCTTCTCCTCTCACAGCTGGAGGTTTGTTACAGTTGAATCTAGTCTTCTATGAACTCATGCCAGAGCAGCACATATGCTGTCCTCCTTTCTATGTTTACACACACAGGAGCATTAGCACGAGCAAAATCTGCTGTTTTTCTGATTGTAGAAGCAGCTGCAGTGTAACGTTCAAGCGTGCGGTTTGTGCAGAGTGAAATATTGCCGGCCCCTTATTCTGAGTCTGAGAGGCAGTTATGCTCGCTCTTGTGAATACGACCAGGGGCCAGACAGCATGTAAAATAGTAGAGCCGTCAGACAATGACAGGACAGGAGGAGGAAATCCGACCGGCACTGGGGAACAGTATTTACAGAAAACGAACATAAGGGACACAGTGAAAACAAGACAGTTTTGCAAATGACATCCAATTGCAAAGCTGCTTGTTTCACTGTCCCCTTATTCTGAAGACCATTTAATGTAATGATACAACCCCTTTAATCTTCAATCTTAATTCAAGGTTTTTGTCTGAACCCTGGAATACCCCTTTAAGTACATGTAGCCGACACTACATAGTAATATAAGAAAAAGACCTACATATTATATACTATATAAAACACATGGGATGAACAATTGTGAATGGATAAAAATACCCCTAATTTTTTGTTATTGTAACCTTGTCATGAACTTTCCTTTGGGTTGTAGGAAGCTTCACCCCTACCTGCAATTGCCTTTGAGACACATGAGCAGACTATGGCATTTTTAACCCTATTGCTGTATTAGCCATAGCAAATGCCATGGAGCCCAGAGGTTAAAGGGGCCTATTCAGGAGTAAGAACATAGTACCTTTTTATGAAAGCTAGTTAACACAATTATGTAGGCTCTCTGATATATGACAATATTATTTATAGTTTTAATTATTACTGCTTATACTGCTGCTTTAGTTTCCTGTCATAAGGCAATAAGGGACCCCAGCTCATTTGGCTACGGGGCCCTACGAATGCTAATTACATTTCTGGGCAGAGTACAGTGAAATGAGGGTCATACCTGTGCATCAAAACCCTCCATCCTGCACGTCTAGGTATATAATAACAGATTAGTATACCCTAGCACTGCACATGCACCTATTGTATACAGTGCAGTGTATTATACTACATTACAGCCCTGTATTTTCTGTAATACATCATTTATTTGTTGCATATCAGACCAGCTGGGGGGCGGGTGGACCTTACTGGTGGGCTGGGCAGGGAGTTTTGTTCTGAAATCCCCTTCTTTCTCCTTCACTCCCCCTCTCTGCTGGTTGGAATTCTATCTGGACTGAAGTACTTAGCCTGTTGTGCCCTGCTACCAAGGTTATCTACCCACTTGTGAGGACCTGGGCACAGTTTTTTTCATGGGGGCCATCCCACTGTTCTGTGGTTGGAAACAGTTACGTGCAGTTTTTGCAAAATACTGATATGTTTTCCTATCTAATTGGTTGGTGTGAGGGTTTACTTGTCATTCAACCCAAAAACCCTCAACTGACTGTTTTTGCATAAAAAGCAATGGCCTTATGGGAAAATGAAGCTCCTCAGCTCTTTTTTCCCATAAGCCATTGCTTTATTGCAAAACAGTCAGTGAGGAGTCTGAATGTGCAAGTAAACCCTCACCATCCGACCATTTTAATTGGTTCCCTTAGCGACATTATAGGAGCAGAGACCTTTTTTTCCCTTGCCTATCTAGTGGCGATCCTATGCTGGACATGTTATGCAAAACACTGATGATGATAAGTATAGTATCCATCAATTACGGACAATGTGGTTATGCCCAGAAAGGGTGGATGTTTGCCCTAGCCGACGATAAATAAACATAGTTAATCTGTGTTGAAAAGTGTTTTTGTTTTTTTCTCTAAATATGTTAAGTATTAAACCTGTGACCAAAACACACCCACCAAAGTGACAGTCTTCTGTGTCTTTTATTATTAGACTGGCTCGAATATGAAGAGCTTGGTGTAGTTAGGTTATATGCGCTCTGCCCAACTAGATCTAGTCGTCCTCCAATATGCGCATTAATGATATTTAGCATACAAATAGCTGAACTACCTCTCAGGCTTCGGCAAAACTTCAATGTTCTGCTTAGCTTCTAGCCTTTATCCACCACTTGAGCATGTTTTTCAGTTTGAGTGGGATCTGTAGGTAAGAGTTTAAACTCGCAAGTCGGATTTAATCCCAGGGCACTAGAGCTTTATGCCAGGGCGAGTAAAAACTGCCACTAGTGAAAACATAGGAAGAATTCCAGCATCAATCTGGGAGTTCAATCCGGGAGTTCAACTTAGAAAAAATTTGAGCCTTTATCACCTATCCATCAAGAGAAAAAACATACTTTCACAAAAAGTCTAATACAAAACGCGCAGAGCATTATGCGTTTCGGAACTATTTCCATAGTCATAGCGCTATGACTTTGACTAAGGAAATATTTCCGAAAACAGATGAGTCAAGCGAGTCTTTGTCTCTGTTTACGTATCTGTGGAAAGTACGTTTTTATCTCTTGATGGATAAGTAATAAAGTCTCAAATTTTTTCTACATGGAAACGTCTCTATTAGAGGGTCGATTGTTCTGGAATTCTTTCTAATGTTTTCTACTTATGTGGCAGTTTTATTGTCCCTGGATAAAGCTGGCGTGCCCTGTGATAAATGACTGACATAAGGACCGATAACCCTACCTACAGTCCACTCAACTGAAGACCAGCTCGGCGGTGGGTAAAGGGTAGAAGCCAAGCAGAACATTGACTGAAGCAGAGAGGTTGTCAGCCTACAAATTTCATATATCCTATTTGGGGACCACTTAGTGGGAGGTCACAAAACCTAACTACACCAAGCTCTCTTAGCCTAATATGCAGCTTCTACTTCTCTGTGCGACTCCGTTACGTTCTATACTAAAGGTGAGTCTCGATTACAAAATTTGTGAAGTATTATTGCATAAAACTGCCACTGCCCTGAACCAGCAATCTGAATGTCATCATGCAGCTTGCGCCAGAAGTAGCATAACTATGCAGGCAGGGTGATGATGTTACGTCACCTGTGTGGGATGAGAGGACAGTCAGTTAATTGTGACAATTTTAGGGCGAAATGAGGCTGGAAGGACGCAAAGGTGTATTGAGAATACATTTTACTTTATTTTTAATTGGGACCCTATATCACTACAAATCTTATTGGGATACCTATAGTTTTACCAACATACTTTATAGAGGTGCACTATAGACCAACCAACCTACTGGTGGGTATATATACCTACATACTGGGTAAACCTATAGATCTACCAACCTACTACTGTAACCTATATGCCTACCAACCTCTATCTTGGGCTGTACCATACATATACCTAACCTACCAAAAATCTCATACTATTACATGACCTATTTTCACTACCTACTGTGGGATCAATGTACCTAACAACCTACCAGGTGCCCTATATACATACCTACCGAGGGGATCTATTTACCTACCTACTGGTGTGCTGTAAATTCCTTCCCAGCTAATGAAAGTGTCTATACACCTACCAACTTACTGGGGGACCTGTATATTTACCTACTTAAGGAGGTGGCCAATATACCTATTTGCCTACTTTGGGGGGCTATATACCTACCTACTAAGGGAGCCTATATACCTACCTCTCTATCACTGGAAAATTATATAAACTACCTACAGGGGGCCATGTATATCTGTCTACCTATCCGACTTAACTATCAGACATATTGTGAATCTATGAATATTTACGTGTTATGTTACTTGCTGTTTTATGATAATAAATCCCCTTTATAAGCATAAAAACTATTCAGAGTGCCATGGATTACCCTGGGTCCTATATAGCTATCTACCAATCAAGGGTACCTATATACCTAGCTACTTATTAACGAGATCTATATAGCTACCTACCGGGGGGGCTATACCTACCTGTTGAGGGGACTTATATACCAACCTACCTACTGAGGGGTTCTATATACCTACCTACTGAGAGGACTAAACTACCTAGCTACTGCGGGGGTCTATCTACCTCCCTACCTATTATAGAAAAGCTATGGGGGATGAGGCATCACCATATTTTCCTATTTTCTTAAATAAGCCCCCCATTAGGTAGGGAGGTACATTCTGCCTTTAACACTGTTGACCATTCCCTCCTGCTACAAATCCTAATGACACCCAAACTGCTCTGCTCTCCCGCCGGGATCCCAGAGTATCTATTGTCCATATCCTCCTTCTTCTCCTCTTGTCTCCTCAAACTAAATGCAGAGAAAATTGAATTCACACCACCCTATCCCCCCACCTAATCTCTGGTCATACAAGTCCATTGCCTTGGGATACATTTTGACTCCTCCCTAACCTTCAAACTGTAACCTCCATCCAATCCATAACCTCTGCCTGTCGACCCCCCCCCCCTGCAAAATTATCTCTCTTTTCTGCTCATTTCTTAACTTCGATACTACAAAACCACTAGATACAACCACCTTTCATCATCCACCCTAATACCTACTGCGAACATCCTTCACTGTGTCCTCCTGTCTAGCTCTCTTGCTGCCCCATCCAATCCATCCCCAATCTCTGCTGCCCGTCTTATCCACCTCTTTCCTTGCTTCTCCTCTGCCTCTCCTCTCTGCAAATCCCTTCATTGATTACCAATTGCCCAGAGAATTCAGTTCAAGTTATTAACCATAACCTACAAGACTCTCCATAATTTCTCCCCCATATATCAGACTCAATCTGAAAGCTCATATCTTCAGGATAGCCTATAACCTACAATAACCCCGCTGCCCCTATGAATGAATGAGGGTGCTAAAGCAGTGATTTTATGAATGAGGGGGCTACAGCAGTGATATGAATGAGGGGGCTACAATAGTGACTATATGAATGAGGGGGCTACAGCAGTGATATGAATGAGGGGGCTACAATAGTGACTATATGAATGAGGGGCCTACAGCAGTGACTAAATGAATGAGGGGGCTAAAGCAGTGACTAAATGAATGAGGGTGCTACAGTAATGGTCTGGATGTGACAGGGGCTACAGCAATGGAATATGGGAATGAGGAAGCTACAGCAGTAGTCTATATGTGGCAGAGGAGGGGACTACAGCACTAGTCTCTTTTTGACAGGTGGGGGCTACAGCAGCAGTAAATAAGTAACTGAAGAGAGGGTTATAGCTCTGGGTCTATATAGGATGGAGAAAGCTGAGGGAGGCTACTGCAGTGGCTTTTATGTAAGAAGGCATCCAAAGCAGTGATACATATGTGAGGAGGAGGTCAGAGCAGCAGTCTGTATGTGACATTTTCATGGGGCACTATTTAGGCACTTGTGTAGTGTACAAGAGTTGTACCCTAGAAATTATGCTCCTGTTGTTATAAATGTATCTTTGATAAATGCATCTTTGACATGTGATGTTGATCTCATAAAATTTGTTGAAGGATTACCTAATTGGACAGTTCACATAAGGAGAGGTTATGTAGGAAACAAGGGTGGGGCGCAGAGTATATAAATATGAGGCCCATTGGCAGTTAGGCAATTAGTTGGAGTAGATGAAGGAGGTATTAAGCAATTCCTGGTTTCCAGCCGGCCAAGGAACCGGAGGATATCTTATTCTACGCTTTGCCACAGAGATTGTCTTTAAGGAAGCTGACATAGTTCAAAAGCAGAAAGGAGAACAGGTCCTGCAGGCGAAGGAGATAGTGTTCCTGGGGCAATTCATTCACCTTAGGCCTCACACTTGTTGGTGTCCAGTATAGGTTTCTAGCCTGGCCCAACACCTATACAGTATAGAAGAGATTACTCCAGATCACCTGGAATTTAGAAAGGATTCCTTGCTGGAATAGTGTGGATATTATGGGACTTTTATAGAAGCTATTCCTGTTTGAGCTTTGTAGGAAACTGAAGTTTTATGAATGGAATTATCTCTGCTCTGTAAAACCTAACTTGGAGTAACAGAATTGTCTATGCTTCAACTTGAACCGTAGTCTCTTGCCTGTTTATTTGCACTTTACATCACGGGCACCTCCCCCACCATGGCAGACAGTTGAAGAACACTCTAATGTTAGAGAGTGCCCCCGGGGAATTAAAGAGGAACGCCAGCAACTCTACCAACAGATCCGCTCTCCATTGTAACTATGCCAAGGAGAGCCAGAGAGGATTGGGTACCTAGCCACCATGACACCAAACTATCACTCCCATCCTCTCCTCTGCAATCCTGGCACGTTACACCAGTGTTGTCTGGGGCGTAATCTGAGGAATTATCTGTTTGGCCTTATTTTTTGGGGACACTGTGTGGCACTATTATTTTTAACTGAAGTACAGCAGGGACAGCGACTGATAAGGTAAATGTTTCAAGTCAAAGAAGACATCAGCTGTGAGTCTGCATTTTCCCATTTATGGGCCACATGTATGAAAACTGTCTAGGTCTAAAAGTCACTCTGTTGCCCATAGGAGCCAATCACAGTGCCCATTTCATTTCGTATGGTGTTCTGGAAAAATGAGAGGGTCGCTCTGATTGGTTGCTATGGGCTCTGATTGGTTGCTATGGGCAACAAGGTGAATTTTAGACCTAGCCAGTTTTCATACATGTGGCCCTATATGTCTAAAAAAATGTCCCTAAAGAAATATATTTGTTTTATACGATTTAATTTATTGTGTTGATGTAATTGACATAAAGCCTTTGCACTGGGCCCACCAGAGTGTTTAATGGCCCTGGTCCAGGACAGGACATGTTGCAGGACCTGCTTTTGGTGGTCTTCAATAAGGATAAGTTCCCGGCAGTCTATGTGCCCACTGACTGTGAGAGTAAGGGTATGTTCACACGGCATATTGCAGGCGTATAGTGGCACATACTGTGCATGTCGCTATATGCCTGCCATACGTCTGTTGCTTCAGAAGTGTGCGCTGGCCAGCATGTACTTCTGAAGCGCTTCCACTGACATTCACTTTCCCCGCTGTATAAATGGGAAAAATGGCAGGTAATCATAGCTCTCAATGAGAGCTATGAATTACCGTATTTTTGGGACATAAATTGGGCGTATTGTTGCGCAATTACATGCCAAAATACGTCCCGACAATATGCTGTGTGTACATACCCTTACATGGCAACTTGTAAGAACAGTGACTGTGTTTCCCTGCCAGCACAGAAGACATTACTGTGAGTACATTTGTATATACAGATACTGAGCTCATCCATACATGGAGACTGTGCTCCCTCTCCCTGCCCAGTAAAGACTAATGATCGCATGTCTAAATCGGGTGTGGTTGATTCAAATTGGAAATCTGAGTGTCAGTGCAGATGACGCAGAATTTCCCAACACGGGTAAATCCCATTAAAATGGGGCTAATCCACCTGAAGAAATACAGTGATATCCTTCACAACATTTATACACTATTCTGTGCAGATTTTTGATGCGGATTCTGCATCTGATTCACCCTTTCATTAAAATCCGACAAGTGAACATACCCTTAGTCAGAAATAATAAAAATGTATTGCAAAGAAGACAGGGACATAGCTAGGAGAAAGGGCGATAGGGGCATATGTATCCTGTTGACCAAAGGGCAATTGCCAACAAACCAGTTTGCCTTTGGCAAAGTACTAAGGCAACATGAAGCTTTACCACTTTACAATGCGGCAATGCTATGCATTCACCACCATACAAGTAATACAGTATAACAGGCAAAATAGAACATTTATATAATATATGAATATATAGATATCTGCGCCTCGTTTATGCATTTTCTGTGGCTTTGCTGTGGCAGGAAACCATTTTGCTAATGATTTGCTCTGACCCCATTATATAACTCACACATATTTGTGTTTGTCTCTACAGAGGGCCACAAAATATATTAACTGTATAACTAAAATAACGACGCCGATCAGGCGCTTAGAAGCATTAGCATGCAGAATATATCCTTACTCTTTGAACTCTGCGTTTCCATAGTTACTGTCCGTACACTACACTGACACTAAAATCTTAATACATTTTCCTGCCTTTTTGTTTGCACATAATGCAAAAACACTTACCATGTAGATAACTAGATTGCTTATGATATGTAAAATGAAAACAATACAACGAAAGCAGAAGAGGAAATGAGCACTGTTAGTTGTATTTTCCTTTAGGGCAGACCAAATGCTTTCTCTATAAGTGTAGCTATTCCGCTGGCAGGGCGAGACGAGAGATTTTTCAAATTTGAACACCATGGATGCATTAGTGTCAGCATTTCAAATGAATATGATTCCGTGCATGGTAAAATAATATGACATGTTTAGTATACTCATGTGTACACACATCTGGATGTATGTAATAGATCTGTTATGTACTGTACATTTATTCCTCATAGGATCTTAAGAGTGAGATTCAATGCTTTGTATATGAAGCCATTCTTAAAAAATAAATAAATGCTTATAATGTGTCCTTAAAGGGCTGTTCCAGGGCTTAAACTCTGTTGGTCTACCACTTGTATAAGCCTTCAATATTTGATGGGTCGGGGTTTGAGGTCTTCAGAATGAAGAAGCTGCGTCACAATGGCTCGTGTGTAGGTATGGCGGTGCCTATTACTGTGGCTCAGCTCCACTGATGGTCCAGTCTGAGGCTGTGCCATCTATGTTTTAGTCTCCGAGAAAGCCAAACACACATGCGAGGCACATTGAACTTTAGACTCCATTTATAATCGCACAAAAACCACTTTCATACATTCAGGTGCATTATACACTGAATACGAGACGCAATGATTCACTTCGAAGCGCCTTCCTTCATACATCTCTCAATGTCCTGCGTATTACACTAGATGCCCACACAAAGTTTGGCGCATTACAATAGATGCCCATACAAAGTTTGGCGCATTACAATAGATGCCCATAGGAAGTTTGGCGCATTACACTCTGTGCCCATACAGAGTTTGGCGCATTAAGCTTTATGTAATGCACCAAAAATCTTCATACTGTCGTATTCTACACTTTTCTATATCTATTATATTTAGAACTGGGTTGTCGGCGCCAAAAAATAAATAAAAATGAGCATTCGAATTCATACATGTTGCCCTAGGTCAATATACACACGGCAATACCACATATGTGTAATTTTTATTTTTGATCTTTTTTGAGGGAAATTGTCGTTTGCAATGGGGAAAGGTTGGTGTGCGTGGTTTTACCTTTTTAAGTGTTTTTTTTTTTTTATCTTCACATTATTTACAATTGTCCCCATAGGGCAATTATCAGATATCTGTAGATTGCTGTTAGACTATATTGAAGTACATGCCAGGGCTTCTATATTTTGCATCTGCCAATCACTAGTGTGGTGATGTCACAGACTGTCCTGGAAGCCATTGGCATCCTGCGATTATTATACGATGGGGGCAGGGTGGTGGGTGAGGGACGATGGAAACAAAGGGAGCTCCCTTTCTTTGTCTTTCCCCTAACTGTCGTGATCAGTCAGGATCAATTAATATACAGCTGACTGCATGCACTGATTGTGCAGGTTCTGTTCGCTTGCACAACCTCCTGGATGTACTGAAAGTCCTTTTGCAGGAAGGGGTTAACACCTCAATCAATTTCATCCTTGTATATGCTAAAGATTTAATAGCCTATATATATATATATATCACTTGCAGTCTCACCTAAATATGTGCAAAGCAAAGTACTTAAAGCGGTTGTCTCACCATGGTGCTTTAACAGGCGTGCCTTCCCTCACTGAAGACTAATGACATCATCATTCTGTGAGAGCAGTGGAAGGGAGAGGATGTAATTGCTCTGCAGACCTCCTGCAATGGTCAGCTTTCATGTCTGCACACTGTCACCTCTCTCTCAGGCTCCAATCCTTGTAACCAGAACACCTGCATTGGTGTAAGCAGTTATGCATACAGCCCCCTAATACTACAGAAAGTGACATCTTGTCATTGTGTCTAGCAGAGTGTATTATATGTGTGTTATATGGGTGGGGGGAGAAGAGTGTATTATATGTGTGTTATATGGTAGGGAGAGCAGAGTGTATTATATGTGTGTTATATGTTTGAGGGGAGCAGAGTGTATTAAATGTGTATTATATGATTGGTAGAGCAGAGTGTATTATATGGGTGTTATATGGGTAGAG
Organism: Phyllomedusa bahiana; assembly: GCA_025379985.1. Lineage (NCBI taxonomy): Eukaryota > Metazoa > Chordata > Amphibia > Anura > Hylidae > Phyllomedusa > Phyllomedusa bahiana. The sequence goes on along the minus strand of JAODAL010001691.1, from coordinate 168,728 downwards.
CAGAGTATTAGATGTGTATTAGATGGGTGAGGGGAGCAGAGTGTATTAAATGTGTGTTATATGATTGGGGGAGCAGAGTGTATTAAATGTTTTTTATATGATTGTGGGGAGCAGAGTGTATTATATGTGTGTTATATGGGTGGGGGGACCGGAGTGTATTATATGTGTGTTATATATATGGGAGCAGAGTATATTATATGTGTGTTATATGGGTGGGGGAGCAGAGTGTATTATATGTGTGTTATATGCAGGGCTGTGGAGTCGGCAAGCCAAAACCCTGACTCCGACTCCTCAATTTTCCAAACCTTGGACTCTGACTCCCTCATACATGGCGCATGTTTAAGTGATAACTTTACTATAGTAAAGTGGTAACATCAGGCTGTTTTATCACCTTATGATACAATAATCAAGCTATTTAGGTAGAAAAGACACTGATAAGCAAAAGGGTAACAATGTTTTGATCTTTTGAACACTTGTGGGTAGAGTTGAAGAAAAAGCAGTATTTGTATCCAAGTCCAGTCTGCACCAACATTGGGAATGTGTAGAAGAGATCTGGGATCAGATTTTGGTAAAGATATGCTTAAATCTGATCCAGAGCCCAGAAGGATTCAAGCAGTATTGAAAACCAAAGGTGGATTTCCCAAATACTAACAAAATAATAAAAATTAACATTTTGATTTTAGGAGCAAAACAGTAACAATGCAGTTACAGCAAAGAATCTACAGAACTAAGCAGATGCTAAATACTTGCAGGTCAAATTTATGTATAAGATAGGTAAGATGACTGTATATAAAATTACAGTAGCCTCATGTACACAGCTGTAGTGGATGGTGAGATATGGAGCCTGAAAGTCTCACAAGTTCAAAACATTGTTACCCTTTTGCTTGTCAGTTTAAAATATATTTATTGGATGTGACTTTAGTACACCAAAAAATTGTAAATATGCAAAACACTGCAGGAACATTTGTGGAGTCTCTGAATTTGTTCTGAGAAATATTATCGCCTCCATCAGCTCCTGCATACATGACCTCCCATCTGATCTCATTATTTCCAGGCTAGAGAACGGCCTCTCTGCACTAACTTGGGTTGGCCCTAACTTGGGTGACCACAGGGGCAACATGTCTAACAATGTCAGGTTATAAAGGAATTGCCTCAGCCACAGTCCGTTTTGATGAACGGTTGAACGGTTGAACTCTTCTACTTTTTTGAAAGCAAGTGAAAAGTTTTGCTGAAATCTGTTTGCTATGGGAGCAGAATGTTTTCCCCTGGAGCAGCGCTTTGCCTGCTCCATGTCATCAATTACACTTCTCATGTGATGAGGCTGAAGATATGGGAGCAGCAGCACTGGCCGGACCCAAGTCCTCTTGCTCTTTGCACTGCATCGAACTAACTGGACCAACTTATTATATATTTTGGGAGTCGGAGTCGGTCGATTTTATGACACCTCCGACTCCTGCAAAATAGGCACCGACTCTGACTCTGACTCCAACTCCACGACTCTGACTTCACAGCCCCGGTTATTTGGGTGGAGAGAGTGAATCTAGCATTGCCCAGATACATTACATCAGGGTGTCGCTGAGCAGCCTTTAGTTTCACTTTCAATTTCACACATCTTAGGGGGATTAAGCACAGAGAGCACAGAACAGCCAGTCACAGCATGGGGGGGCGTGTCCCTGCAGGGGCGTGTCTTTTTCCAGGAGGTTGAACTAAATATCGGGCAGCCAATCACAGCAATGAGGGTGTGACCCGACCTCAGTCTGCAGTTTTAGGTGCACACACAGATTAGCTAACAGCTGAAATACTAAATGATTTAAGTAATGCAAACCAATTGCAAAAGTGCTTATTTTTACTGTCCCCATCATTACAGATATGATCTTTGTAGCGAGAAATCCGCTTAAGTTACATTCTTATTATGAGTACATAATGTCTATAAGCAGCGTATATTATATCAAATAATAATGTTTAGCTTGATGAATGTATTTCCTATTAACTGTAATAACAGAGGTCACTTATGGTATGAATGCCATGTGACAATACAGATCTTAAGACAAATCTGTTGCTGGATCATATCTTAGCAAGTCCAATTAGAGATGTGCTGCAATTTCTTCACTTGTAATAATGCAATTAAGCAGTGACATGTGATGTTAATAGGATCTGATAGGGAACTGCTAGGAAGGACTGAGCCTCGGGCATGCTGTGCTGAATAAAGATATCACACACCTCTATTAATATTAGGTCTAATAGGGAGAATTATATACAGAAACAGATAAAATATTCTAAAGACATTATCCTACTGTTGAATGACTCTAAGGTGCAGAGGATGTATAACACCTCTCCCTACCCCTGGGTCAATTATGAGCACTCATCCACTGGATGTATCTAGTTGCAAGCAATATGAATTAGTCAAGTATTAGAAGCAAGCCTTTTATGGGCTTTGATTCATATTCTAATATTACAAAATCCTTATATGTAGATCAATTATTTACCTATTCAGCAATTAATAGGAATGTGCTATTTTTCAGAATCTGGGAATAAGGTAAAATCATTTACTACTAGATCACTGTATTGTTAATCTGATCTATGGTCTATTGAGAAAAGTCCAGACAACTCAAGATTTTCTGATATTGAACATTTGTGGTGGTCAGAAGCAGCAGTAGATTGAGGGCAGTTTAAAGTTATGGAATATTTCTGATGAAAATGTATTCAACATTACAGCTACAATATGGTTTGGCAGTTGACTTCCTTCCCCATCTCACATATTGATTACAAATCAATAGCACATAACATCAATCAATGTGTGATAAGTCTGGGTCCCACCTCTGGGACCTACATTTAGGCCCTCAAAAGTCTTCATTTTGAACAAAAAGGTGGTCAGAACTTTCCCAGCACCGCTCAACTGACCCCCTCTTAAGTGTAAGGGACCCACACTTATTGATATGCCATCAATATGTGAGATGGAATACCCCTTTAAGAATTGATTACCTAGGTCAAATGGGAATATTACACATAAAAAAATAATCTTATCACATACTAAAATCCAGGATAATTATGAGACTTCTTTCCATTTATTCAGATGACTACTCCACTTTAAGTATGTCAAGATGCTCTTTGAATGGCTGAAACCAAAAAGGCAAGATGGCAACCATATTAAAGATGAACACTGATTGGTTAAATCTTCACCTTAGCAAAGATGTTTTTATCAAAACTATTTTTAAGAGACAAATAATTATAGGTGTCAATGTAGGCATAAGTATTTTTTTGATCCTTCTGTTCAGATTTTGTAAAAACTTCTCAGAAGGTCACCTAAGCTGATGCCTGGGAAGTTGAAATAAAAGAATGGGTCGTAGTCCATGGTTTTGGTAGTCTATCTTTGTAGGATTTAGATTTATCAATCTTTTTCCACCTAAAAGCACTTTGAGGATCCTGCAGTCCTATTATGGAAAGCAAAACAAATGAATGGACCAGCTCACCCAGCATTGGAATGGTCTCCGCACGTATCCCGGTCAGAGCAACCCGTCAACGATACGATATGGCATGAAGTAGATGATACAGCGGTGCCAAGGAATATGATAAAAAGTCCTTTATTGGGAATTTATTAAAAGCAAAGTAACCCAAGAATGGCACAGCAAAAAACCCTCACAAAACGACGCGTTTCAGGTGGCAAACCACCCTTAGTCGTGGCATTTTTTGCTGTGCCATTCTTGGGTTACTTTGCTTTAAAGAAATTCCCAATGAAGGACTTTTTATCACATTCCTTGGCACCGCTGTATCATCTACTTCATGCCATATCAGTCCTATTATGGACCTTTCATGAATGTTCGATTTTGCACAATCGGTGTATGTTCAACATATATCTTTTCATAAGAGCTGTATTCTAGCTGGTTCTAGGCCACTGGGAAGGTTTAGTCTTCCTTTTGGAAGAAATAACCAAATATTAATTTGAAATGTCCCAAGCATTCCTTTGGAAATGGTAAAGCGAGCTGGAGAATTTCCTGTGCCTGCTATCTAGGGAGCCCCGCTACACAAGCCATTATTTCCTATATATCAGTCTTTCTCTGTAAAGCAATGCCTTTCGGATCAGCCCAGCATAGAATGGGTTATATGTGGTGAGCCAGAAGAAGCTGAATGTTTTAAGTGTGTTTCTTGTTCCATCAGTCTTTGCTGGGGGAAGAACAGTCTTTTAATGCAGTTTATTCAATCCAAATGTAATCACCACTTCTGCCCTTCTAAAACAGCCATACAATATTGTACATTATGAGTACATTAACGTTCTATAAAGTCAGTCACCCCAGGACAGAAAATACTGGTTCATATTTCAGACCACAATAAGTGTGAATATGGCCTCAATTTAATAAACATTTGGAAGGAGGCTTAAATTTCTTGCAATTGGTCTTGGAAAGGTTACTTGCTTTCCAATTACTGCCTGCTTTAATCTGCTTAGGCCTTGCTTGGAGATCACTTGATGCCATTGAAAGAGACTCATTACAGAGTTGCTTGCAACAAGGAAAACAGTTTACATATTTCTGAACTTGATCCGAAAAACTGATTTAAAAATCTATACAAGCAATCAAATTTCCCTGAAAATATATACACAAAAGTCTGCTAGAAGGTGGCTGGGATGAAATAAATGTACTCTTGCAGAGACAGGAAGAACGCCAAAACAGGGGGTTATTAAAGATCTTTTCCGAGTAAATGGGCTCTTCAAGCAACCAAGGCTGAAACCCATCCTTCCCAAGGGAAAATTAAAGAGGGCAAGAAGACAAGCATGGGAAAAAAGGAAAGATGTGTGCGCCTTTTCTTAGGTGCAGCCAGCATTAAATATTCAGCAAAAAAGGAGCAGATCAGTTTTCATGAGTCTTTTTGTTTCTAGTGTATCGGCTGACAGATGCTATAAACAGACATAGACAAACATGCCTGAGTGCATGCTGTGACAGACTCATGCAACGACAGGTGTATTACTGGGGGAGTGCCTACACCAATGCACCCTATGGGACGCCACAGGAAATGCAGTGGTGGTGTTACATGGACAAGGCTACAACAGCGAGGATGATGGTTATTTCCAAAAATTTTTAATTTTTGGTTTAGAGATTAGCAATGGCTTTTGGGAGAGGACCTCACTGAATAACCGGATAGTGTGTTGCATCGTTACCCACTGTAATTAACATAGGAAATTAAAATTGACAACACGGTTTATTCAATGTTCAGACAAATTTAAACACATTTTTTTAGATGTGGATTTTGTAGATGTGGAGTATTCACATCTGGAGAAATACAGTCTTACAGCTTTCTGCTGTGAACGCAGAGAAGTAAGTGGTTGCACATGCGTGGCACTCTCCATTCACCTCTGTAGGAGTACTGAGTACAGCCGAGTAGAGTGGGCAGTGACAGGGGTTGGGTAGTTATTGCCTACCCAAGTATCAAATGATAAGCAACCTGAGAAACCAGCAAGCAGTCACTGACCAGATCTTAGAAACTTTTGGATGACAGTAGAACTGCATCTAATCTTCCAGACAATAAACTGCTGTAACCAGGCAATTTTCCTTTACATGAGAACCATAATGCTTGTTGAACTGTGGATATGTTCAGATACTGCCAAGCATAAGTGCCTTCTTGTGAGTAAGGACTGCTTGAATGAAGCACTGCACATAGACCAGTGTGTGTCACTACTTCACCCTCTACTTTCTTATGAACTAAAGTCTGTTGTCAAGGATTCAAGTGCTCCAGGCTGTAGGTCTTAAAGGGGATTTATCTCTTCATCAATTCGTCTGTTTTCTTGTAGTTTCATTTTCTCAGCTCCTCAAATCCAAGGGCTTTTCTTCCCCTCCCAGCTGGATGTTTCTTAACTGAAGGGGGATGACCTCATCCCCCCCTTCACTGTTTATGCTCGCTCCCGAGTATGTGTGTTTGTTTGAGATCAGTGGGAGGGGATAGCACATCGCTGTTCTCTCCCCCTCTCTGTCTGAGTCCACATGTCACTGTGTCGTTCCTCTCCCTATGCAGTCTTATTTTGTAAGAGCTGTTTGTTTACATACCACAGCCCTGCATTCAGTCTGGACAGTCTTCTATGAACTCAGAGCACTGATCTCTTCTCCTCTCACAGAGTTGAATCCAGTCTTCTATGAACTCATCCAGAGCAGCACAGATCTGTCACCTTTCTATGTTTACACGCACCGAGCACAATTCTGCTGTTTTCTGATTGTAGAAGCAGCTTCAGGGTTACTGTGCAGTTGCTGGCTGTGCAGAGTGAAATGCTGCTGGCCCCTTATTCTGAGTGAGAGAGGCAGGAATGCTCGCTCCCGTGAATACGATCGGGGGGCCAGACAGAATGTAAATTAGTAGAGCTGTCAGCCAATGAGATTAAAGGAGGTGAAATCCGACCAGCACTGGAGAACAGTGTTTGCACAAAATGAAGATCGGGGAGACGGTGAAAACAAGACAGCTTTGCAAATGACATCCAATTGCAAAGTTGCTTGTTTTCACTGTCCCCTTACTCTGAAGACCATTTAATGTAATGAGAAAACCCCTTTAACACTAAGCAGTGGGTTGCAAAAGTATTCCTACCCTTTGAATTGTTCCTCATATTTAAACATTACAGCCTCAAACATATATTTTACAAAGTAGCAAGTATTTGTGAAGTGCAAAGAAAATGATATTCGCTTTTCCAAATTTTTGCATATTAAAAAACTGAAAGTGTGGCATTGATGTGTATTCAACCCCCTGTACTATAATGCCCCTAAATACACTACTCAAAAAATAAAGAGAACACTAAAATACCACATCCTAGAAGCTAATGAATGAAATATTCCAGTTGCAATTATTTATTCATCACATAGTAGAATGTGTTGAGATCAAAATTAATATCCCATGGAAGTCTGGATTTGGAATGATACTCAAAATCAAAGTGGAAAAGCAAATTTCAGGCTGATCCAACCTAACTGGAAATGCCTCAAGACAAGGAAATGAGGCTCAGTAGCAGTACTATTCCTAGGCTAAATTACACTCAGTGTGGAGCCGGGCACTGTCTGCGATCCCTTCACCTATATGCGACTCCTCTGGAGCGCAAATAGGTGAAGGTATACCACTGCGGGGCACAGAGCGAGCGCTCCGTGCTCCGCAGTGGTCTCCGGGCGGCTGCAGACTCACGGCTGTCCTGAGATCCCGGCACAGGCAGCGTGTGTCATCACGCTGCGTGCGCGGCCTGATGACGTCACTGCCTGTGCCGGGAAGACAGGACAGCGCACGGGAGGCCGGACAGCAAGGAGGCGGAGCGGCGAGGGAGACGGAGCAGCGGGGAGTCAGGTAAGTGATTGTTTTTTTATTTTTTAAACTGCCTACAGCTGCCTATATCTGCCTACAGCTGGCCCTATACCTTTCTATACCTGCCTACAGCTGCCTATACCTGCCTACAGCCGGCCCTATACCTGCCCTACAGCTGACTATACCTGTCTACAGCCGGCCCTATACCTCCCCTACAGCTGACTATACCTGTCTACAGCCAGCCCTATACCTGCCTACAGCTGCCTATACCTGTCTAATGCCGGCCCTTTACCTGCCTACAGCTGCCTATACCTGCCTACAGCTGCCTATACCTGCCTACAGCTGCCTACAGCTGCCTATACCAGCCTACAGTCGGCCCTATACCTGCCTACAGCTGCCTACAGCTGCCTTATACCTGCCTTATACCTGCCCTATAGCTGCCTATACCTGCCTACAGCTGCCTTATACCTGCCTACAGCCGGCCCTATACCTGCCTACAGCTGCCTATACCTGCCTACAGCCGGCCCTATACCTGCCTACAGCTGCCTATACCTGCCTTATACCTGCCTACAGCCGGCCCTATACCTGCCTACAGCCGCTATACCTGCCCTATACCTGCCTACAGCCTGCCTTATACCTGCGTATGGGGCCATATACCTGCCTTATACCTGCATCCAGCCGGCCCTTTACCTGCCCTATTCCTGCCTACAGCTGCCTATACCTGCCTTATACCTGCCTACAGCTGCCTATACCTGCCCTATACCTGCCTACAGCCGGCCCTATACCTGCCTACAGCTGCCTAAACCTGCACTATACCTGCCTACAGCCTGCCTTATACCTGCGTATGGGGCCATATACCTGCCTATTACCTGCGTATGGGGCCATATACCTGCCTATAATCTGATTATGAGGGACATATAACTGCCTATTACATGCCTATGGGGCCAGATACGTGCCTTTTGGGACATATACGTGCCTATACCTGCATATAGGGCCATATATCTGCCTATAATTGCCTATGGGATATATGAAACTGCCTATGTAATTTTATTGGTATCCATTTTTATTTTTAAAATTTACCAGTAGCCGCTGCATTTTTTACCCTAGGCTTATACTCAGTCAATAAGTCAATAAGTCAATAAGTTTTCCCGTTTTTTGGGGCAAAAGTAGGTGCCTCGGCTAATACTCGGGTCGGCTTATACTCGAGTATATACGGTAAATAATGTCATTACATCTCACCATCACATAGTGGTTGAATAATACCACCACACTATGAACACACATAAACACCACATAGTGGCTGAATAATACTTCCATACCATTTCCACATATCACCACCACATAGTTACTGAATAGTACACCATACCATTACTGAATATAAGCCATTATACTACAACTAATATTACCGGCATACAGTGACCATACAGAGATGGATACCAGCTGTACACAGGCTCTGCAGACATATAATCAATTACAGTAAAGTTGCATCCAGGGACTTACATCAGACATCTCTGAAGAATTGTTCTCTGTCTCTGCTCCATCCAGCCCAGACCACCATGACGTTTTCTCCCAGCCATGACTCTTCACTGTAGAATTTACAAAACAAATATCTTAGACTCCTCACTTTAGCAGCACTTCCCTACCAATTCCTATCTGTACAAACTCCCAATCTATAGTGCCCCAAATGTTAATGATTACCCCAGTGTGTCCCAAACAGTAATAGTACCCCGAAACAAGTATGGGGCTCCCAATGGTGCACCACGTTTTAGTCTTGTTTTGTTCCAATATAGAAAGTAGTTAACTTCCCTAAGACAGTATGTAAGTACACCCCCAAACTAGGTAGGCAGTACTCAATTAGGTAGGTGTATAGTGCCCCATTAGGTACGTAGAGTTATAGGTCCCCCAATAGGCAGGTATCTCGGTCCCCTATTAAATATATAGGTAGTTATATAGGCCTTCCAATAAGCAGAAATATAGGTCCCTATTATGTAGTTATATAGGCCCCTGTCAGGGGCGTAGCTACAGGGGGTGCAGTGGTTGCAGTCGCTGCTGGGCTCTGCAGCCTAAGGGGGCCCAAAAACCTGCCACCAGGGTAACTGGGGGGGCCCATTTCACTTTTTGCACTGGTAGTTGCCTCCTGGTAGTCAGGTAGCTGTCCACTGTAGCCAAGTAGTTATATGCACCCAGTAGCCAGGTAGTTGCCCCCTGTAGATAGGTAGTTATATGCCCCCTCTAGCCAGGTTGCCCAGTGTAGCCAGATAGTAGCCCCCTGTAGCCAGGTAGTAGCCCTCTGTAGCCAGGTAGTTGCCCCCTGTAGCCAAGTAAATTGTGCCCTGCAGCTAGGTTATATGCCTCCTGTAGCCAGGTAAGTTGCCCCCTGTAGCCAGGTAATATGCCCCCTGTAGCCAGGTAAATTGTCCCTTGTGGCCAGGTAAATTGCCCCCTGAAGCCAGGTAATAAGCCCCAGTTGCCAGTTAATAGCCCCTGTAGCCAGGTAATACGCCCCCTGTTGCCAGGTAATAGCCCCCTGTATCCAGGTAATATGCCCCCTGCAGTCAGGTAGTTGCTCCCTGTAGCCAGGTAATATCATAGTTGCCAACTTTTGAAAGTGGAAAAGCAGGAGACTGAAAAATTTGCATGGACACGCCCATCTTGTTGGTGTGCCATGCCCCTTCAAAAAGTCACACCCACTCCACCTAACTGCATAACGGCTTTGGAAGAAAGTCAGGTAGATGCCCTTATAGCCAGGTAGTAGCCCCCCATAACCAGGTAGTGCCCCTTACAGGCAGGTAGATGCCTCTTGTAGCCATGTAGATGCCCCCTTGTAGCCAAGTAGATGCCCCTCTGTAGCCAGGTAGAGCCCCCTCTGTAGCCATGTAGAGCCCCCTCTGTAGCCAGGTAGAGCCCAATTTGTAGCCAGGTAGATGCCCCCCTTTGTTAGCCAGGTAGATGCCCCCTTTGTTAGCCAGGTAGATGCCCCTTTTGTTAGCCAGGTAGATGCCCCCATCTGTTTGCCAGGTAGTTGCCCCTTTTTTAGCCAGGTAGTCGCCCCCCTTTGTTAGCCAGGTAGACGCCCCCCTTTGTTAGCCAGGTAGACGCCCCCCTTTGTTAGCCAGGTAGACGCCCCCCTTTGTTAGCCAGGTAGACGCCCCCCTTTGTTAGCCAGGTAGTTGGCCCCTTTGTTAGCCAGGTAGATGCCCCCCTTTGTTAGCCAGGTAGATGCCCCCCTTTGTTAGCTAGGTAGATGCCCCCCTTTGTTAGCCAGGTAGTTGCCCCCTTTGTAGCCAGGTAGGGCCCACCTATAGCTAATAAAAATTAAATAATAAAAGCCACTTACCTCACCAGGCTCCCTGCAGCTCCGGACATCTCCCGGCCGACCGACTCAGCGTCGCAGGGGGAGTGAGTGCAGCCGCGCGTCACTTCCCCTGCGACGCTGATCTGTATGTACAGAGCACACCAGCTCTTTACATACAGGGGGAGAAGGGAGGAGGGGAACGATCCCTCCTGCCTCCTCCCTGCACAGTAAACTCTCCGGACGGGTGAGCGGCCGCTGCGACCATTTCACCCGCCTGTAGGAGCAGCCAGGCGGCGGCAGAGTAGCGCACCAGCACTTCTCTGTCGCCGCGGTCATTTAAAGAACCCCCGCTGCCTGCTGGTGGCAGGAGGTTCACCAACAGTTGCCCCCTGTAGAAAGGTAATATGCCCCTTGCAGCCAGCTATTTGCCCCCTCTAACGAGGTAATATGCCCCCTGCAGCCAGCTAGTTGCCCCCTGTAGCAAGGTAAGATGCCCCTTGCAGCCAGCTAGTTGCCCCCTGTAGCCAGGTAATATGCCCTTGCAGCCAGCTAGTTGCCACCTGTAGCCAGGTAATATGCCCCCTGCAGCCAGCTAGTTGCCCCCTGTAGCCAGGTAAATTGCCCTCTGTGGCCAGGTAATATGCCACCTGTAGCCAGGTAATATGTTCCCTGTAGCGCGGCCATGTTCGGGAGCTGATGTACAGTGTAAGGGGCGTGACGTCATCACGCCTCTGACGCCGGCAAACAGCTTCTGGAGGTCTCGTCCTGCGTTCTTCCTGTAGGGGCAGCTGCACAGCTAGTGTGCAGCTGCTAACTGACTCTGCGCAGGCATTGTAAAATGGCCATGCAGAGTCAAAGTGTAATCGCCTGGCGGGTGGCTGCGGCGCCCCCTCTGGTGAGCGGCGCCCTTCACCTAGGAATGGTCTTGCTCAGTAGTGTGTGTGGCCTCCATATGCCTCTATGACTTCCCTACAATGCCTGGGCATGATGAGGCGGAAGATGTTTTCCTGAGGGATTTCCTCCCAGACCTGGATTACGGAATCAGTCAACTCCTGGACAATCTGTGGTGCAACGTGGCATTGGTGTATGGAACGAAACATGATGTTGCAGATGTGCTCAATTGGATTCATGTCTGGGAAACGGGCAGGATAGTCCAAAATGCAAAAGTGACCAAAACAACAGCCAAAAAGGATAAGAACAGAGAAAGTCTGTGGTCTCCACCTTCAGAACCACTCTCTTATAAGGGTTGTCTTGCTAATTGCCTATCATTTCTACTTGTTGTCTGTTCCATTTTCACAACAGCAGGAGAAATTGATTCACACTCTGTGTTGATTCATAACTGCAAAACGTAATAAGGCTGTGCACATCTAAAATATACTTTGAAAAACGCAAGCATAGGTGCACACTGAAAGGCAATAGCAAACATCTAACACAAATATCAGTGGCACACTAAAGACTAAGTAAAACCTCAAGGTATATAGGAATATTGGAAATGCATTACTGCTAAGGAAAATATGAAAAACCTGGGACTCTTAGTTTACAGTATTTGATCAAAGATTGTATTAAGCTCACCTCCCAAAACGTCAAGGGGATCCCAGAGCAGGTGAGTCCCTACACTGAACATGTTACCTCACTAGGCGTTCAATCCAGACTGCAACTTCAGGAATGGTAGGAACTAGCAATTGGATTATCCTGCACTGGTTTAAAAGAGGCAGCTGAGTGCAGCAAGCCAATGAGATTGCCAATCTCAAATGGACTACAAAACGTAATAAGGCTGTGCACATCTAAAATATACTCTGAAAAACGCAAGCATAGGTGCACACTGAAAGGCAATAGCATACATCTAACACAAATATTTAGTGGCACACTAAAGACTAAGTAAAACCTCAAGGTATATAGGAATATTGGAAATGCATTACTGCTAAGGAAAATATGAAAAACCCGGGACTCTTTGTTTACAGTATTTGATCAAAGATTGTATTAAGCTCACCTCCCAAAACGTCAAGGGGATCCCAGAGCAGGTGAGTCCCTACACTGAACATGTTACCTCACTAGGCGTCAATCCAGACTGCAACTTCAGGGAATGGTAGGAACTAGCAATTGGATTATCCTGCACTGGTTTAAAAGAGGCAGCTGAGTGCAGCAAGCCAATGAGATTGCCAATCTCAAATGGACTACATAAACGTAATATAGGCTGTGCACATCTAAAAATTACTCTGAAAAACGCAAGCATAAGTGCACACTGAAAGGCAATAGCATACATCTAACACAAATATTCAGTGGCACACTAAAGACTAAGTAAAACCTCAAGGTATATAGGAATAAATTTGGAAATGCATTACTGCTAAGGAAAATATGAAAAACCTGGGACTCTTAGTTTACAGTATTTGATCAAAGATTGTATTAAGCTCACCTCCCAAAACGTCAAGGGGATCCCAGAGCAGGTGAGTCCCTACACTAAACATGTTACCTCACTAGGCGTCAATCCAGACTGCAACTTCAGGGAATGGTAGGAACTAGCAATTGGATTATCCTGCACTGGTTTAAAAGAGGCAGCTGAGTGCAGCAAGCCAATGAGATTGCCAATCTCAAATGGACTACAAAACGTAATAAGGCTGTGCACATCTAAAATATACTCTGAAAAACGCAAGCATAGGTGCACACTGAAAGGCAATAGCATACATCTAACACAAATATCAGTGGCACACTAAAGACTAAGTAAAACCTCAAGGTATATAGGAATATTGGAAATGCATTACTGCTAAGGAAAATATGAAAAACCTGGGACTCTAGTTTACAGTACTTGATCAAAGATTGTATTAAGCTCACCTCCCAAAACGTCAAGGTGATCCCAGAGCAGGTGAGTCCCTACACTAAACATGTTACCTCACTAGGCATCAATCCAGACTGCAACTTCAGGGAATGGTAGGAACTAGCAATTGGGTTATCCTGCACTGGTTTAAAAGAGGCAGCTGAGTGCAGAAGCCAATGAGACTGCCAATCTCAAATGGACTACAAAACGTAATAAGGCTGTGCACATCTAAAATATACTCTGAAAAACGCAAGCATAAGTGCACACTGAAAGGCAATAGCATACATCTAACACAAATATCAGTGGCACACTAAAGGCTAAGTAAAACCTCAAGGTATATAGGAATATTGGAAATGCATTACTGCTAAGGAAAATATGAAAAACCTGGGACTCTTAGTTACAGTATTTGATCAAAGATTGTATTAAGCTCAACCTCCCAAAACGTCAAGGGGATCCCAGAGCAGGTGAGTCCCTACACTAAACATGTTACCTCACTAGGCGTCAATCCAGACTGCAACTTCAGGGAATGGTAGGAACTAGCAATTGGATTATCCCTTTAAATCCAGACCAGCAGGCGGTGTTCCTCCTAGTGAACGTGTGCAGGCACAGAAAGGAACACGGCTAGGGGAGTACTCAGAAACATGGGACCCAATAGGCATCAGCCTGCATGGAGACAGGACCGCAGATGCAGGGAAACAAAACACAGGAGAGACACAGCCATGTCCGCTAGGACCACGGCATGGAGCGAGACAGCAGCAAACAAGTATGGGGCCAGTGGCATAATGGGCACATCCGTGATCCAAGACAGGGACTGCGGCCTGAACCATGACAAAATGAGGAACAGTTCAAGGGGTTAGAATACTTGTGCAAGCCACTGTAGCTCTCTAGACAGCTCCTAAGCTGGACCCAGGTCATGTTCAATTACAGTTCCTGTTTTCCTGATTGGCTCCACCCTTTGCTTCGCTGACTGAACCTATTAAGCCCAGTCTTGATTTTGCTTTCTTGCAAGATTATTGTGCTGTGGCCTGTAATCAAGCTTACTTCAGTTTCTCCACTGTCAATACTGTGGATTCAAAGATAATTCAGATTTGTAAAATAGTAGCACATTTGACCTCTTTTGGCCTTCAGAACTGCAGCAATTTCACTAGTTGTTGAAATCGTTCGGCAGGAGTATTGACCCATGATAGCTTCTTGCAGATATTGCAAATTACATGGATGCTGGGCTGGCATACTCCTATATATTCTGTTCTACCTTGTCCCATAGATAGATATAGCATAGTTGCCAACTTTTGAAAATGAAAAAGCAGGAGACTTCAGTGGGCGGCGCGCGTAGCGCGTCGCGGCAAAAATTTGCATGGACACGCCCATCTTGTCGGTATGCCACGCCCCTTCAAATAAAAGCCACACCCACTCCACCTAACTGCATAACGGCTTTGGAAGAAAGCCAGGTAGATGCCCTTATAGCCAGGTAGTAGCCCCCCATAACCAGGGAGTGCCCCGTACAGGCCGGTAGATGCCCCCTTGTAGCCAAGTAGATGCCCCCTCTGTAGCCAGGTAGATGCCCCCCTTTGTTAGCCAGGTAGGTGCCCCCATTGTTAGCCAGGTAGGTGCCCCCATTGTTAGCCAGGTAGTGCCCCATTGTTAGCCAGGTAGTGCCCCATTGTTGCCAGGTAGTGCCCCCATTGGTTGCCAGGTAGTGCCCCCATTGGTTGCCAGGTAGTGCCCCCATCTGTTGCCAGGTAGATGTCCCCTCTGTTGCCAGGTAGTGCCCCATCTGTTGCCAGGTAGTGCCCCCTCTGTTGCCAGGTAGTGCCCCCTCTGTTAGCCAGGTAGTGCCCCCATCTGTTAGCCAGGTAGTGCCCCCATCTGTTAGCCAGGTAGTGCCCCCTCTGTTGCCAGGTAGTGCCCCCTTTGTTGCCAGGTAGTGCCCCCTTTGTTGCCAGGTAGTGCCCCCTCTGTTGCCGGGTAGTGCCCCCTTTGTTGCCAGGTAGTGCCCCCATTGTTGCCAGGTGATGCCCCCATTGTTGCCAGGTAGTTGCCCCCATTGTTGCCGGGTGGTGCCCCCATTGTTGCCAGGTGATGCCCCCCTTTTGTTGCCAGCTGAAGCCCCCATTGTTGCCAGGTTAGTGCCCCCTCTGTTGCCAGGTAGTGCCCCCCTTGTTGCCAGGCGTTGCCCCCTCTGTTGCCAGGTAGTGCCCCCATTGTTGCCAGGTGATGCCCCAATGTTGACAGGTAGTTGCCCTCTCTGTTGCCAGGTAGTGCCCCCATTGTTGCCAGGTGATGCCCCATTGTTGCCAGCTGAAGCCCCCATTGTTGCCAGGTAGTGCCCCCTCTGTTGCCAGGTAGTGCCCCATTGTTGCCAGGTGATGCCCCTCTGTTGCCAGGTAGTGCCCCATTGTTGCAGGTGATGCCCCATTGTTGCCAGGTAGTTGCCCTCTCTGTTGCCAGGTAGAGCCCCTAAAGCTAATAAAAATAAAATAATAAAATCCACTTACCTTACCAGGCTCCTGCAGCGCGGCCAGCTCCTGTCCGATCTCTTCAGCGGCGCAGGGGGAGTGAGAGCAGCCGCGCGTCACTCCCCTGCAGCCGCGCGTCACTTCCCCCTGCGCCGCTGACATGTATGTACGGCGCACACACCGGCGCCGTACATACAGGAGAGGAGGAGCGATCCCTCCTGCCTCCTCCCCGCACAGTGAGACGCGGGCGGGTGAGCGGCCGCTTGCGGCCGCTTCACCCGCCTGTAGGAGCGGTCCCGCGGCGCAAGAGTAGCGCACCAGCGCTACTCTTGCGCCGCGGTAATTTAAAGGACCCCCGCCGCCTGTAGGCGGCGGGAGGAATGCCAACTCCCCCGGGAGGGCGGGAGGGGACCCCAAATAGCGGGACCCCCCGCCAAAAACGGGAGAGTTGGCATGTATGAGATATAGGATTAAAGTCTAGAGACTTTGAAGGTGTAGTGAATTTTTCTGCTGAATGTGTCCTTCCGCTATAGGGTAAACATTTGGCACGGTGCCAATTGACACCACGTTTACATAAACCCTACTATTCCAGTATCTATTTGTAGATATCACAGGACCTACGGTGTGCCGAGGAAACATTCCCAACACCATTATGTCATCTCAGCCAGCCAAAAATTTTGACACTTGACAGGAAGGGTTAATCAATGCATGCAGCTTGCACCAACTTCTGGCCTTCTCATCAGCTTGGTGCATCAGAAACATAGATTCATCTGACCAGGAAATGTTATTCCACTACTCAGTGTCATCAGCTAGCAGCTGCGTCAGGTCTACTTCTAGGTCTGGTCACAAGAACTCTGCTATCTGGGCCTTCTTTGAAACCTCACACCATGAGAAAACGGTCATCTGCATCACACACGCACAAACACACACACCTAAAATGTTTGTGTGGTAAATCCTGCAAAAACGATCCGTGGCCAGGAGAAGTCATTATTGTGGTCTGGGCTGAATGGAGAAGAAAAGTGAATGACTCATCGGAGAAGACATCACCTGTGAGTCACTGGATGTAACTGCACTGTAATCACTTATATATCTGCAGAGTGCCTGTATACAGCTGGTAGTCACATATGGTGGTTGTATTTGGTCATGGTCTGGCAGTATTACTTGTTCCTTGAAGGGGTTTTCTCACCATGCTGTTTCACAGAGTCATAGGCAGCTTCAGAACCACATGGTTTGGTCAGGCTATGGTGGTTCTATAGCAGTGAAAAACAAATTTAACTCCTCTATAACAAACTAAGCATTACAGTGACATAAATGCAGGAGGTTTAATCTGGAGTAAACTACAGTAAAACTATTGAAGAACAAGAAGTGAAAACAAGTGCTTATTAAAGGTAAACAATCTTATCTTGTTAGAGATAAAGACTCTGCTCCACACATCCTGTTTGACAAGTGTCTCCATCCATTTCCCAAGGAGAAAGAAGAGGAGAGTAGTGTAGGTCTAGTGCAGGGGTGGGGAATACCTGACCCTCTGCTCAATGTTCCTGAGTTAGCAATGAAATGCGATGAGCTTCAGAGACTATCACATGCAGATCTCAATTAAGCTGTTCCTTTCCGATGTGCTGCACATGCACTGGTCATTGAAGCTCTGTTTACTGACTAAGGAACATTGAGCACATCATTAATAGTTCTTGAATTTGCCATTTCTAACCCAGTATTCTACTTCAGGGGAGAAAAGGCACAGACATCACAGCACAGGAGACATGGGGCAAATTGCTTTTGAACTTGAGGCATCCAGGACTTCAGAGCCAACTGTAGCCCATGCCATGTATGCCTTGATATGCTACTGTATGTCAGGAGAGCAGTTGACACCACAGCACAAGGGCAGGCGCATTGCATGTAAAGTTGGGGTGAGCAGGGCATGATCTTTTCCAAAACATGTCAGCATATCAAAAATATCATGCTATTATAACTACTGTCTGTAAGCTGGTTGTATGATGTTTTTTTATAAGGATTTCTCAATAAAGGGGAATTTTAAAAATTTAAAATTGCGGGGAGGGTTTAACGGGCTTATCCCTTGTTTTTTTTGGGGGTTGGGAGTGATTTCACCTTCCCCGTGTCTGTCTATTAAACATGGGATAGGACTGAGTGAGCAAAACCATACCCCTTTTTTAAAATTGTACACTTCATTTTAAAAATTTCTAAATTTTGCTCCCGTGTACTTTTTAAATTTCAGTTTTGAAACCAATCTGCACTTGTGCGGGTTCAGGAAAAAACCCGGCTTAGCCGCTAAAATTCAGTGAGTTGGGGAAAATTGTTTACCAATTAGCTGGCTCTTTTTTTATTTTAAAAAAATTTTTTTAGGGCCCAAAAAAATCATGTTATAAATCTCCAACTAGCCCTTGGCAGAAAAAAAAATTTTTCCCCATCCCAGGCCCGGGGGGAAAAGGGCCCTATTGTTAAACAAGAGGACGGGCAGACCACGGAACTGGGGGGGAAAACAACAAGAGGGAACACTTCTATCCAGCCTCACTCAGAAGAGTAAATTGTGGTGGCTTTTGCTTGTGAAACAGAAAAATAAACAAAAATTCATTTTTTTTGGGGTTTCCGTATTTCGTCTTGAAAGTATAATGATTAGAAAATGGGGGGGGAATTGTTTCAAACGAAGTGGATTTTCTTTTAGAATTTCGGGAAAACTTCGATTTTTGCACGAAATAAAAGTTTTGGGGGGTAATTCGCGGGAAAAAAAAGGTTGTGTTTTGTATTTTTAAAAGGGCCGCAAGCACTTTGGCCAGGGGGGGGGCATGGGAGGGGGAACCCTCGGGAGGAAAAAAGGGAAAAACTGCAAAAATGACATGTGCAGAAAACAAGCCAATCAGAAAAGGGCAAATTCCTGCCCGGTCACGGGCTATAAGTACGGATACCAGCCCGCTACTCACAGCTTTTCTTTTTCCCCTGCCCATAAGGGGGCTGCCCCAGCTGTTTGCAGAGATCTCACCCCAAAGGGAAAAGTTTTTAAACGGGAAATTGGGAGAGGGGGGAGGTGCACTGATTTTTCAGAGAAAACCCTTTCCTTTATAAATTTTGATTCATTTTGTGGGGTATTGTAAATTAAATTCTAGGGGGGTTTCAAAATTTCTGCCCATAAAATGTTAATTCCATTCTGGTAAATTTCTGGAGCGAAATTTTTTTATTTAAAGGGGTTAATTAACTTTGTTTTTTTGTTTTTTTTTTTTTTTTTATATTTTCATTTTAAAAATACCAGTTTTTTTTCAATATCACATACGAGAAAATTTTTTCCGGGTAAAATTTCGGAGCCCCAATTTTTATATTAAAGGGAAATTAAGTTTTTTTTTTTCTTTTATATTCAGAAAAAATTCCGTTTTTTTTAAACACCCCCATACGTTTAAATTTTTTTTTCCGGGTTTCATTTCGGAGCAAAATTTTATATCCAAGGGTTAATTAAAGCGTTTTTGTGCTTTTATATTCGGTAAAATTACTGAAAATACAAAAATTTACAACATACGTTTAAAAAATCTTTCTGGTCATTTCGGGAGCCTTTTTTAATATCCAATTGGGTTACCCCAACCTTTTTACGGGGTTTCATTTGGGAGCCCAAATTTCGGGGTTTGTATTTATCAATACAAAAAATCTCATTAAACAGGTCTGTAAAATTTTGAACAAACATATGTCAACAAGAGGGGGGCAGGCATTCCCCCTGCGAGTGGCAGGCAAAAAAATTCCGGGGAGCGGGCACGGGTCGAAACACATTTAAGGGGAAAAAAGGGCAGGGGGTTTCCCCCGGGGGTGGGCCGAAAAACTCCCGGGGTGTCCATCTAGCGGCCGGGTTTTTTTCAGAAACCCCAAAAGGGTTTTCTTGATTGGTTGAGAAGGTTTCACAAACTTCATCCAAAGATAAATTTTCCCTTTAAAATTTCTAGCCAGCAGGGTGGGTTCATCTATACAATTCTTAGTTGGCTTTGGGGGGTTCACCCCCCCACCTGTCCTAAAACCCGCCTCTGTTCCGTTCGTGTCCCTAAACCCAGAGAACAAAGTATGGGGCCCTAAAGGTCAGGCCCTGTACAGGAGGTTTAAAAAATTTTTTGGGGGACAGTCAGCATTTTCTTGGAAACAAAAAAAGGTGGGGCAGCATCCCCTGTTCTTGCGAATTATGTGGAAAAGTGGCATGGGATTTTTTTTGGCTTTTTTGGGTCAGCCCCCTCCCTTCCCAAAAAACCGGGAAAGAGGACAGCATGATAAACAAACACCATGAAGAATAAAAACGGGTGGTTTAAACCCATTTTTCTGCTTTTACAATTTTTTTTTAAATTTTGCCCCCGTATGGAACTTGGAAGGGGACCAAAAATACAGGGAATGTTTTGGGTGCTTTTTTTCCCTTTTTGGGGTGCCTTTTGTTGGGGGAATTCATTTTACAAAATTTGGAAGGGACAGAAAAAAAGAAGAAGAAAAAGCAAATGTTGAAAACCGGCTTGGATGAACTTCTTCACATGAAGAAAAAAATTTGGGTTTTTTCCAACAAACAAAAAATTAAAAACACAACCCTTTTGGGGGCCCTCCCCTGTTACCGGTAACCAAATTTTTAAAACCCACACAAAAACAAGGGGTTTTTAAGAAAGAAAGCTGAAAAAACGTTAATTTTGTTAGGAAAAGATAACACTTTTTAAAAAGGAAAAGTTTGCAAAATTTGGTTTTGGGCCCAGATTTGAAAGCGGGGAAATTTTTTGGGCGAATTTTTTAATGGAAAAGGTTCCCTCTCAACCCCTCCAAACTAAAAAAATAAAAATAATAAAAAATTGAAAATAATCTTTGGGCCCAAATTTAAGTTTTTTCCTTCAGCCTGTCTGCCCAAATCCGTGTCCCATTCCCCCCTTTGGGCCTCCCCCCCTTTGACCACAAAATCTTTGGGGCCCCTGTCCGGGCCCTTAAAAAGCCTTCCCCCAAACCCCGGGATTTTTCCCTTTAAACATTTTGTACCAAACGCTAAACCTTTGGGCCCGCCCTGAAAGCATTCACGTCGGGGGAAAGCGCCCCTTGGTAAAAGCCCGGGGGTAAAAACGGGGCCCCCTTTTAGCGTCCCCCTCACGGGGCGTGGCTTTTCCCAAACTTTTTGGGTGGCCCCTTTGGATCCACTACCCTTTTTCCGTTAAAACATAAGAGGGGAAAATGCCCTTTAAATTCATCCCGTAGCCCTTTGGCGACTGAAAAATTTTAACCCAGGGCCGCAGGGAAAAGGGGCCCTTTACAAACGGCGGGTGTCACACAAGAGTCCCCACTGGCAGACAAAAAAATTTACACGGGAAAGGTACTCCCTTCCCCGGGCTTGGATCATCAATAAATCATTTTTTTCCCTTTTCTCTGTTCAAAAACTCGTTCCAAAAATAGGGAGGCGGGAAATTTCCCAAACTTTTGGGAAAAATGTCACTTATCACCAATGTTTGGGGAGAATGGTCGCCGTTTGCACTTAAGGAGGGTGTGCTTGGGGGGTTTAAAAAAAAGTTTGAAGTGCATGCAAAATTTTCGGGCCTTTTTTAAAATGTCTTGCAGAGGGGTTAAGCTTGAAAAAAAAATTGAACAGTTTTCCCATGCAGGAAAAAGGTCACCCCTCCCCCTAAAAAAGCGTGGGACACCCAGGGTTTTTCCATCATCCCCAAGGGGTTTCTAATTTTCTGTTGTCGCAGAGAAACCCCAAAAATCGATGAAAACTTGCAGGGAACTGGAAAATTTTTTTCCCATGGGGGGGGGGATTTCCCGTTCGCCCGGGGAAAATACTCCTGTCCATTGGGATCATAAAATTTGGCCCTTTTCTTTGGTTCATAAAATTTCCCCCCTTTTCCCAAAAAATTTTCCCCCCTTTTGGGATATATTTATTTCCTGTTCATCAATTTCCCCTTTTCCCAAAATTTTCCCCCCTGAAAAATTAAATTTATTCCCCCTTCTTCAATTTTCCCCCTTTTTCAAAATTTTTCCCCCCGTTAATATATTTTTCCTTTTTAAACAATTTCCCCTTTTTTCATAAATTCCCATGTTAAAATTTTTTTTTCCTTTTCAAAAATTTTTCCCCCTTTAAATATTTCCTGTCTCCCCCTGAAACCGGGCCCTTTCCTGCAAAGTTACCTGACCTCGAATCTCCGCCCCCCTGCCCCGGGCCCCTTTTGCCCACGAGTTTTTGTTACGTTTCCCGGTACCTCGCTGCCCCTCGGCTGCCACCGAAAGCTAGTCGGGGCCAGGGGTAGTTGCCCTGGAAAGACCCCCGGGCAGAAAGCCATCCTCCCTTTGGGCGGCGGGCTCTGGTAAAAAAGGGGCCCAAACTTAGCCCCCCGCTCCGTGGCGGGGCCCCGCAACCACCACTTGGGGGTGGCCCAAAGGGGAACCCACTCCCCGTGCCCGTTACAATGGCAAAGTGAATCCCAAAATTTTTCCGGGCCAGTTTTTTAAATTTTTTTGAAAGATTCCCCCACTTGGGAAAAGGGGAAGGGGGGGGCAAACGCATATCCCTGCCCTTTGGAAATTCTTTCCATTAAATGACGGGCTGGCCCCCCGGGGGTTCCCAAAGGAGCGGGAAGATCGGGCCCTTTAGAATGTAATAGACGGGGGATTGCCCTTCGGCAGGGTGGGGGAACCCTTTGACTCCCTGAAATGGGAGGCTTTGGCCCCTGGGTGCTGCTGCTGGGGGAAAGGGAATGGCCCCACCACTTCAAAAACACGAATGGTACACTGCATTATTTTGATGCAGGGTTCATGGTCCCCAACATTGGGTTCCCTGGTCCCGTTTTTACTTTTTTGCCCACAGTTTTTTACTTTTTATTTTTATTTCCCAAACTCCCCTTCGGTGCCTTGTTAAAAAACTGGCACACCCCCAGAGTAGGTGATTTTACCACCAAACTTCGCGCTGACTAAATTTTTACCGCCACTGCCCCGGGTTTGTGCCCTGTGCCGCTACTTTTTTGGGACCTCCCAAAGGGGGGGGTTTAAAATGGGTGCTTTTTTGGCTCCCAACCTCGCAGGGTTTGGCCCCCCTTTCCCTGACTCCCGGCCCCCACCCGATTTTACGTGCTGGCACAACCTGAAAAGCAAGCTGAAAACTCCTTCCCCCTTTTGATAATGATGAAGCCCTTGTCCCACTTTTGGGCCCGGGTCACTCTTTAGCATAAACATGGCTTTCAAAAACCACCAGTAATCTCCCCAAAGGGGCTTTGACTTTTTTTTTTTTTGGCCGGGGTGGTCGTAAACCACAGCACAATAAAAAGGTTTCCCTGCTTTGTTGAGTGTCGGGAAAACCGAGTGCCCCCGACGGGGAACCCGGGGAAAAGGCTAAAAGGGTCATTCCGGGGGCCCTTTAAGAGAGCCGCGGGGGCGGGTCTGTGTAAAAGCCAGCAAATTGGGGAAAACTGTGAGCGCCCCTAAACACTGCCTGTTTCAAACCTGACACAGATTCCCTTTGTTTTTAGCATATATGAATATGTTTTAACATTAAAAATGAAAAAAAAAAAAAAAACCAACATTTTCTCCCTTCAGGGGTTTTTTAAAAAAAGTAAAAGAAAAAAAAACATAAAAAGTGAAAAAAAAAAATTTTAAAAATAAAAAAAATTTAAAAAATTAAAAAAAATAATTTTTCATACTTTTACACACAAAAAAAACCCACCCCATACAAAGCTATCCATAAACCATAATGACCCGAAAAATTTAAAAAACAAAATAAAAGTGAAAAATTTAAAAAAAACCCCCTTTAAAACAAAAGTTAAAAAAAAAATTTTTCCAAAATTTTTTTTGTAGACCCCTTTATTTTTGGTACTTGTTCAAAAAAATTGGGGGGAAAAAAAAAAATTAAAAAAATAAAGACCCAAAGTTCCCCTCTAAATTTCCCTTGTGGCCCCATTAAATGTTCCTTTTAACCTTCCCCCAAAAAACAAAAAGGGGGGGTTTTAACATTTTTGGGAGGCAAAATTTTTTTTTTTTTTTTTTTTTTTACAAATTTGGGTTTGGGTTTAAAAAGGGGGAAAAACCCTTGTCCCCTTTTTAGGCCCACCCCGTTTTTTGGAATAAAACGTGGCCTATGGCCATTGGAATTTAAATTTTCAAAAAAATTTAATTACCCAAACTTTTTAAACCCAAGGGCAAAAATTAAAAAAAGGGGTTTTGGGCCTAATTTCCCAAGGCTTAGGGCCTTTTTAAGGCCCTTTATTAAAATTACAGGGCCTGCCCGGTTACCCCCTCCCTCCCCTCCCCGGTACCCGGGGTAAAATTTCGGGGGAAAAAAAAGGCCCTGCAAACTTCCCGGGGGGAAGTGCCGGCCCCCCTGCCCAGGGCCCCCTTATTAAAAGCCCCCCACCCTAAATTTAATTGCGGGGGTTTAGGCCCCCTTCCTTTTCACAGCCCCCGTTTTTGGGGAAACATTTTAAAACCGCCCTAATTTTGGTTTCCAAGGGACCCCAAAGGCCCCCTTTAAAAACCTTAAATTTTTTTAACTCCAATTTATTTACCCCTCTTGCGGGAACATCACTCCTTTTCCTGCAACCCAAAATACCTAAGAAATGGCTGTCCGCTTTTTTCATTACGGTAATCCACTGTCTCCATGAGAACAGTGGATTCCTCCGCTCCCCCCGTCGGCCAATCCCCCGGGGGGAGAAAGTGACATGCAAAATTATCCAGGCGGCCCAAAAGGGGCCGTGGATAATGCAAGTCTAAAGGGGGCCGGGGAAACGGCCCCCCGCCGCCTCCCGGCCCCCCCCCCCGCCCCCCCTTTTTCACCCCGGTTTTTTAGCCAATTCAAAACGAAATCCGTCGGGGAAAAAAGCCCCTGTGAAAAACGGCCTAAGGGGTGGCAAAGTAATTTTTCACTGATTTTCCCCCCAGATTTCATTTCCCCATTCCATATATGGGGGGGAATCCGTCCGGAAAAAAAGTGGGAAAGACATTGTTTTTTCCCGGGTGGATTGGCAGCCCTGGAAATCCGGCATGGAAAAAAACGTTCGTCTGAACGACCCACCCTCCCAAATTTTCCCCTTAAAACCCAAAATTAAATGGCCAGGTTTTCTTTTTTGTAAATGATTTTTACAACGGATTTGCGGGGCCCTAAAAAACGGCTGTAAATCCGTTGCGAAATAAGCCGTGTGAACGAGCCCTAACATGATACTTATTGCACAAATAAAAAACCCTCACTTTGCTCCATTGGCAGAAAAGTAACACAAATTTTGATTTTAAGAACATTGTGACATAAAAACATAGGGGCCCCAAACTATGAAAACTTTTTAGGGCGAAACTCACTTTTTTGCCCCTAGCAAATAACTTAAGCGCCCCTCTCAATTTTTTTTCCCCCGCACCCAAAAGAAAGGGAAAAAGGGTTTCGATGATTTTTGCGTGGGGAAAAAAGTTTAGTTTTTAGACCCAAAAACATTTTCATTTCATGGGCCCCTAAAATTTTTTTTTTAAAGTGGCATTTATGATCTATGGCAGTGAGGAGGGGGTCTCTTAAAAAATGCATGTCCTGAAAAGTGGGGATGTGGTCTGTAGAAAGGGCCAGCAAGCTTAAAGGGGGTGTTTTTGGGGAAAAAACAAAAAAAAAAGAACAAATAGTGGCAGCAATACTAGAATAAGCAGTAAACTAACCGGGCACCATACAGGTGTGAATTTGATCAAAAACCCCCTGTTAATAAAATAAAGTCGCCCTGTTGGATCTTCTCCTCATGGGCTTTGGGGGGGGAGCACAGTTGCTGGGGTTTCGCTCTCTGAAAACTACAATTTTCCCAAACAGCCCCTTCCCCTTTAAACTGAGTTTGATTTTTTTATCCTATTCCACCACCAAATAAAATATATGGGTGTGTAAACCACAGTCTCCTTTTTTTATCTGCAGAGACGTTTCCCCCATAACCCACAAATCTGTCAATGTCTGAGGGCTGAAATTTATTATTATTATTATTATTATTATTATTATTATTTTATTTTAAATTTTTAAAAACGCCATTGACTCCAGGGGGGGCCCGTACATTTGAGGGGGTTACATAAATTAAATAATCAAAAAAGAGTACATTAAAAAGGGATAATGGGCAAAAATTTGGGACGGGGAGAGGGAAGAAGGAAACCCCACCCCGAGGGGGGGTTTACAATCTACAAGGAGGGGGAAAAAAAAAAAGGGGGTGAGGGGGAGACATGTCTTGGGAAGTAGTGGGCAAGGTTTTTGTGAAGGTTTTTGGAAGCCTGAAGAAATGGGGTTTTTATTTTTCTTTTGGGAAAATGGGTTTAAAGTGGAGGAGGTCTGATTTGTTTGGGGGGGAGTGAGTTCCAGGGGTGTGGGTGAAAGCAGGGAGAATCTTGGAACTTTTTGAGGGGCCTTTAAAAAGGGGGAGCCCGAGGAGAAGGGCCTGTTAGGGGCGGAAAAGGCGTGGGGGGGATATTTTGGGAAAATTTGGGCAGAGAAGTATGGAGGGAAAAGGGCATGGAGAGCCTTTTATCAGGTTTGTAGCTTGAAATGAATTCGCTGGGGGGGAAAAAGGGAAGCCAGTGAAGGGATTGGCAAAAGGGGGGAGGCAGAGGGGTACGAGGAGAGAGTTTGGTAAGGGCGGGACAAAATTAAGGAGGATTGGGTGGGGAGCGGGGGCCAGCTGGGGGGCCATGGAAGGTTTTTGCAGTTTGTCTAGGGCGGGAGATGGGCAAGGGGGAAAGTGACCAAAAATTTTGTAGTGTCATAGCCGAGGGAAAGAGGGGGAAAGCAAAAGAAGTTTTTTTTGGGGGAGGCGGGAAAGGCCCCAAAAAGGGTTTTTGGGGGTTTGGGGTTTTTTGGTTTGAAAGATAAAGAGAGTCTAGGATTTACCCCAAACAGCGGAATTTTTTGGGACCGGTTTAAAGTGTAGAGCCGTTGACTGTAATAGAGAGATAGGGGGAGGGGTTTGAGGGTTTGGGTTTGGGGGGAAAGATGATGAAAATTCTGTTTTCCTCCCCATTTAAATTTTAGGAGACGGGGGGGGGAAAAGGGGAAAAGGGAAGGGGCCAAAAATTTCTGGAGAGTTTGAGGGGGTCGGGGGGAAAAACCAGATTTGGGAAGGGGGGGTTTAAAGAAGAGAGTTTGAGGGGGAAAAAAGGTGGGGGGGGGGGGACAAATTTAAAGATAGAAACCGTCTTGGGGGCGAGGGGTTTGGAAAAACCAAAAGGGAGGAGTGAGGGTGGGGGGCGAAGTTTTGGGGGCAAGGAAGAGGGGGCAAGGGTTTTGGTTTTTTTTTAAGGATTTTGGAGGGATTTAGGGGTTTTTATTTGGGGCAAAAAGTTTTAGGGTTTAAAAAGGTTTAGGGGGGTAGGGTTGGGAAAAGGGGGTGGGTTTGGGGGGTGGTGGGGTATTAAAAGAAGAATTTTTTTTAGGTTGGGGGATGAGGGTTTGGGGAATTGGGCCAAAAAAAAAAAAAAAATTTTGGGGGGGTTTTAAGACTCAGGTAGTTGGGGGTTGGATTTGGACAGTAAGGAGGGGAGCTTTCATGGTGAAAAACCCTGGGGGGAACAAGTTAAGGGGGATGAGCAGGTTTTCAAGGGGGAAGGGGGGGGTGGTGGGGAATTTCGGGGGGGAAGCTTTCCTGATTAAAGGGTTTATTTCTGGAGGAAGTTTGAAAGGCAAAGTCAAAGCCCGAAAGGAGGGATTGGGGGGGAGGTGTTGGGGGACGGGGAAAGAAAAGTTGAAAGGTTTTTTAAAAATTGGGCTGGGGGTTTTGGGACAGGGAGGGGTAAGAGAGGGTTTAAAAAAGTTTGTTTGGGTGAGGGGTGCGGGGCTTTTTAAAGGGCTGCAGTTAGGGGGTTTGTTTTAAGGCAAAGTCAAACAATGGAGTGAGTTTTCTTCCCCCCCGGCGTTCAGCAATTCTGGAAGCTCCCCCTCACTGTTTGGGAGGTCTTGTGGCCCCGGGGTTTTCTTTTTGTTTTGCGGGGTTCCCGTTGTGTGGGGAAGGAGCGGGTGATCAAGGGCGGTGATGATTTAGGGGTGGTTTTAGAAAATGGGGGTGCGTCTGGGTCATTGAATTAGGAAGATAGTGGAAAAAGGTTTTAAGAGAGTCAAGAGAGTGTGAGGGTTGAGGTTTTGTAGATTCCTGCGGGGTTCCCTACTGGATATGAGGCAGGGGGAGCAGGTGGGGGGGAGATAGTGGTGAAGGTTTAAACAGGTTTTTGGTCAGA
Source organism: Phyllomedusa bahiana (assembly GCA_025379985.1). Taxonomy (NCBI): domain Eukaryota; kingdom Metazoa; phylum Chordata; class Amphibia; order Anura; family Hylidae; genus Phyllomedusa; species Phyllomedusa bahiana. Next base: position 140,746 of record JAODAL010001691.1, on the reverse strand, counting down.
AATAGGGTGTGGAGAGTTAGAAGTCGGGGGCAGAGGCGGGGGGAAAAAAGGGTCCCGTGTTTTGCCCTTTTTTGTGAGTGGCTCCTTTAGGGGCCATTGGGAGAGGTTGAAAGGGGGAGCAAAGGGGAAAGGGTTTGTTGGGGAAACAGAGGGGGGGGGTGTCGATTTTGGGGTTTGAAGTCTCCCCTGATGATAGGGGGGATTTCGGTGGAAAGGGAAAATGGAGAAGCCAGGAAACAAAGTGGCCAAAAAAAGGCAAAATGGCAGGGCCTGGGTCGGTAGACAAAAGCCACTTTGGGGGTCGGAGGGGGGGTAGATGCGGACAGAGTGGGAAATTCAAAGGGGAAGAGTGTGAGGGAAGGGAGGGTGGGGGCGGGGACAAAGGGGGCAGGTTTGACAGGGGGAGGCCGGGCGCCCCCCACCAGCTTGTTACCAGGGCCCAGGGTGTGGGTTTAATTGGAGGCCGCTAAAAAAGGGGTGCGGCAGGGGAGGGCTGTGGTCAGAAAGGGGGTTTTGCCAAAAGGTTTTAGTCAGACCAAGGAAGAAATAGGTTTTGGGGAGAGAACAAGTCAAAGTATTATGGAAAAGTTTTTTTACATACAGCCGCGCATTCCAAAGACTCCAAGGGGAAAGGGTTTTTTTTGGGGAGCAGGGTCAGAGGATGGGGTATCGGTTGTAGGGATTAGGGAATTAGTTTGTTGAGGGGCTGTTTTGAGGGGGCAGAGACTATGGTGGGAATGTGCTGGGGGGGCCCCGGGGGTTTGGGGGTAAAGTCCCCCGGGAAACCAGAAGGGCGTGAGAGGGTGAGTAGGTGGCAGTAGGATAACTGTAGTTTGGAGGGTTTGTTTTGGTGCGGGGGCAAATTTAAAAGTGAGGAAAAAGGTTGGGGCGGCAACAGGTTTTGAGGGTAAAAATTTTAGGGGGAGTTTAAAAGTTCATTGTCCACAAGGGGGGTTTGGGGGTAAGCAGTAAGTGTGAGGAAAAGTGGAGATAGCGATGTGAGGGAAAAAAAGGCAAAGTGTTTAAACACAGTTGGACAGTTTTGATGTTTGGCTGGGGCAGGTGAAAGGGGGGGCGCTCTCTGGGCCCGGGACAAAATTGAGGAGGCGCTCTCTGGGGTGGGGGCAGTTGAGGGGGGGCTCTTTTTGCTGGGACAGTTGATGGAGGGCCCCTGGGCTTTTGGGGCCAGTTTGATGGGGGGCGCGTTTTTGGCTGGGCCCGGGTTTATGGAAAGGGGCTTTTGGCTTTGGGGGGGGTTATTGGGGGCACTCCCTGGCTGGGGCCCGTTGATGGAGGCCCCCCTCTGTCTGGGCACTTCCCAGTGATGTCTTTAGCATAACCCGGAAGTAACTCAGATTCTGTTTCCCACTTCCTGTTAGACCCGGTTTGCTGGTTTAAGGGGCCCGGCGGCCAATTTTTTTCTTTCTATAAAGAAATTTTTCCCCTAGACAAAACGGGTCACCTTTTTAATTAAAAATTTTTTAGGGAAAAATTTTTATTTGGGCAATTTAGTTTAAAGTTTTTTTGTTTTTTTTCTTTTCCCCAAAAAACCCCCTTTAACAACAGCCCTTGGTGACCCAATTTCATGCTAGCTACCCAACCCCCACAACATACTTATTAAAATCTCCCCGATCATCAGGGGGACTTTCCCGAAAAAGGGGGGAAATCCCCAGGCTCCCGAAGATTTGGGGAAATCCCTGTATGGTAGGTTTGCCACCCAATTTTGGGGAAACCCCCTAGCCCGGGACGTTTTTTCTGCCAAAAGGGGGGCCCAAAGTCGGTTTTTTTATCCCGTACCGGCCATATCAAGTACTGGAAACCCTTTTTGAATACCCCTTTTTGGGGGGGATTCCATTAGGGGGATGTTTACACGGCTTATTTTTTGGGCGCTGATTTTTTCAGCGCCCAAAACCCGCATTAAAACCCCGTTGAAAAAATGCTTCTTCAGGGAAAAGGTTTTTTTAGAGGTTTTGGAAAGAGGTTAACATCCCTAAAAAATTTAAAACCGAGCAAAAACCCCCCTGGGAAAACCCTCAGCGTACTATATACCCTATGCAACATATACCGTATTTGGCTGAAAAAAAGGGGCCCCAAAAAAAAGTCACAAGGGTTGACAATGTTTTGGTTTGGTTTTTAGGGCCTTTAAAGGGGTAATGACGCTAATCCACTTTATACATCTTTTCCCTTTCTGATGGGTTGACTTTAAAAAATGGTTTGGGCCAGGGTTTAAAACATCATGAACCCCGCCCCTGACAACACTTTGGGGCAGAGGGACCACATTGTAGCTCGGCTCTTAAGGGAAAACTGATTGATGTGCTGTTACCCCAAACTTGGATGCTGGATGGAAAAATCCAACGTCCCCGTAAAGCGAAGGAAAACCCCAAAAATTTCCCCTTTTCAGCGTTTCCCCCCAAAGCTTTTAGAAAAAATGTGACAAAGGGTTTTGGGTTTGGGGCAAAAGAGGATGTTTTCATGTAAACAGGGGGGTTTTGGCCCCAAACAAATTTAAAAAAAAGGGGGCAAACTTCAAAATTTAAAATCTCCCTGAAGGCCCTTCCAAAAAAGTTGGCAAGTGGCCCTACACACCTAGTACAGGACAGCCCCCTCTTCACCCTGACTCTGTCCTTTTTTCTCGCCTCCCTTTTCGACAAGCGTCCGTTGAGCATGCCTGTGGGTTTTTAAAATTTTCCCATTAGCTGGCCAGCCGCAGGTTGCATTCTTCTGTCTTATTTCTTCATGTGGCTTTACTTACTTAAAGCCACAGCCAGGCATACTTAATAAGGCCTCCACATAACATAGCACCCTGGGCAGGGAAAGTATCTAGTTCAATACAAAGCCTTTCCCGCAAACTTAGCTGCCCCCCGTCAAAAATGACTGGGTTTAGAAAAGGGCTGACCTTCTCTAGGGGGTTTTTTGAGGGGAAGGCATTTTTAAAAAATTTGCTCTAAACATGTTTTGGGGTGTCATGGTTAAAAAATTATTTACTGTTAAACCCTCAAACCTTTAAATGTCTTCTTTTTTTTCCCCTTCAGTTTAAAATCATGGGTATTTGGCCATTTCACCCCGGCTTAAAATGGGGCCCTATTTTTGGTCCGTAATTACGCGGCCCAAGTGGCCAATTTCGGGGGTGAAAACCCCCTTCCCATTTAATTTCGGAAAACCACAGTTCCCCATAGGGGAACTATGGATTACGTTCCCCATTCCCCTGCTGGCGAATCCCGGGGGGGAGAAAATTGACAGGTGGGGTTACCAAACGACGTATTTCCCCGCTGGTAATAACAAGTTTTAAAGGGCCCGGGGAGGTTTCCGGCCTCCCCTCCCTCCCCCCGGGCCAGCACCCCCCCCCCCCGGTAATTGGGGGGGCTTAAATTTCGTCCCCCAGTTAAAACCGTGTGAAACTAGCCTTTGATGGGTAGCTCTACAGCTTGAAAATTTAGTCTAAGGGGATGTTCCCCACGGCGCTTTAAGGGCTATGTAACATAAGTTTTTAGGGGTGCGTTTTTTTGATCCCCTATCGGAAAAAATAAAAAGGACCCAAACACTCATCTAACAAATAGCAGTTTGTTTTAGACTGCTTGCAATGAGATGGGGTGAAGCGGGGCGTGTTTTCTCTGGGCGGAAACCCCTTCAAAGAATTGACATGCCCTTTTTTGTCCGAAAAAAACGCAGGAGGAGCCCCCACTAAATTAAAGGGTTTCGATTTTCCCGCCCCAACCAAAAAAAGCAACCAAAAACAAATAGCTGCGTGTTGGGTACGTGTTGGATGTGCTTTGGGAAAACCGGGTCGGGCGCTGCGTTTTTTTTGGATTTTTTTGGGGTCCAAAAACTCCAGTGAAAAAATACCCTAACACTGGCACCTTATAACCTTAAAGGGGGTTGGGGGGGGGGGGGGGGGGGGGTTTATTGTATGGATTATCATTAAGATCGAAATGATACAGACTGAACAGTGTAAATGACTTGTTAGGCTAGGTTACCCCAAAATATTGGTTAAACTGAAATTTTTCATGCCAAAAAACCCTTGTTTTCCTTTTTTGGGGAATTCCTTTCTTCCGGGAGGAAAAGGGCCCCGAAAGGGCCAAAGCAAAAAATTTCTGCTCCCTATTTCTTCAATATTGCCAATGTACAAAACACCTCAAAGAATTGACGTAAATTCTTTGTCCGAATTTCAGTACGTGCCAAAAATACTTGAAAAAGAAACAATGGGAAGGCGGGTTTTACAGTCTATTTAAATGTAGTTTTTTTCCCTTTTATTGGGGATTTTCGTTCCTAATCTGCCCCAAAAAGCTTCAAAAAAACCATGTGAACATACCCTAACTATAACTACTACTAGGCAGCTGCAGATGTGTATTAGATTTACTGCAGCTTTGGGCTATGTTTAGAGGCTGCCCATGTACTAAGGCTGTGTATGCAATGAGCCCATTTTTATAAATATGTTATTGTATACTGTACGACCCGCAACTACGCGGGTGTTCAAGAGTTGCACTGATAGGCGCGTACTCCCGCACAGACTGCCATTACTCACGGCGCGTATTCGCCACAAGTAATTGACATGTCATTTATCTCCCCGCGTGTACAATATGATCGTATTGTACGCCAGGGGAAAGGAGGCGTAATTCATAGTCCTCTATGAGAACTATGGATTATAGTAATTTCAGCGCGCATTTGCCCGGATTAGAGTGCAAATACAACACAAAATGCGCCAAAATTAGCCCGTGTGAACATATCCTTATAAATGTTATTTATATTATGATTATATGTTATTTATCTCGTCACCTATTGCAGCATGGGAGGGGGAAGTTCCGCCCTTATTTTGCTGAGTTATGTAGTTCAAAGCTTAGACTGGAGAGCCCTATAGCTGCAATTCAAGTAAATGGTGCTACATTCATAGCACCTTGTGAAGGGAGGAGAGTTGGAGATAATCAAAATGGGCCGGGTCCTCATCAGGTTGTCATGCTGCAATGGAGAATGGAGACACTTAGGCTATGTTCACACGGCTTAATTGCGGGACGTAATTTCGCCCCGCAATTTCCCAGTAGTGGAAAACGGTGGGCGGGGCGGGGGCGGGGAGTAAGAGGGCCATTGACTATCACTGCTAGCGGGGGTTATACCGCTAAAAGTGACATGTCAATTATCTCCCGCCCCGCTTCGCGGCGGTGTGAGAGGGGGACTTAATTTCCATAGTTCCTATGAAACTGTAAATTCCCTTTAATAAAGGGGCCGTTTTGGGCCCCTTAATTGGCGCACTTCGGCGGTAATTCGCCCGAAATACCCCCCTTTTAAGCGTGTGAACTTTTGGGCCTTACGGAAAGTGTTTTTTCCGGGCCCCAGGACCTTTAAAAGGGGTTGCCGCTTACACGGAGTCAAAAATTGTAAGAGCACCACAGCCAAGCGAGGAAGTTGTGAGGGAATGAGTAGTTACTAAAACAACGAAGGTGAGTCCATCGCAAAGATTCTATTTTTTTTTGTTGAATGTTAAGCTAAAATTGGAATTTTACCAACTGCTTAACCACGCTGCAACCACAAAACAGGGCTGGGAGGGTGAATCTACTGAACTTAAAGGGGTGCTTTAACAGTCAGTTTTGGTGCAGTTTTAACTGTGCTCCAATTGAACTGCCTTTACTGTACCAGCAAGCTGCTTTCACTTCTTTAAACTGTTTGGAAAGTGTGTAATCATTTAGTGTGTCTGTAATTCACAAGACTTCCCACACAGGAATTGTTTACTTACTTGAAACACCTTTCTGAACTATTTAGACAACTGAAAGAAGCTTGCTGGTAATAAAGGCAGTTTAACTGGGGCGCAGTTAAAACTGCACCAAAACAGCGCTGTGTGAAAGCACCCTAAGGGTGCTTTCACACGGTGCGTTTTTGGTGCGTTTTTGATGTGTTTTTCAATGCATTCTTTGTGCAGGAAGGTACAGCAATTAATGTAATTACCGCGATAATTACCGCGATTTTTGCCGCGATTGGTGTGCAGTAATGTACAGAATTAATTGCTGTACCTTCCTGCACAAAAAAATGCATTGAAAAACACATCAAAAATGCACCGTGTGAAAGCACCCTAACAATTGTACTTTTCAACCTGCAAGTATGTTAATTGTATATATATTCACACTACCTAGCCTGTTGCCTTTTCATGAGCCAAAGTTGTGTGGAAACCAAGAGTAAAACCTTTTCAAACTGTCTTTATCCATAGTGCCATCCTCTTGCAGGCTCCTTGCTTTGCCAAGGGTTTACCCACTACCCCTGCTTGGTCCTTTTAAATTTGACATCTATCAGCTATATGTATAAAACAAATGCCTCTGACCCCATAGGGTTCCATTGTAAAAAATGTATACGTTTAATGTATGCATTCTTTTAAATAATGCAGTTGTATAGAACAGCACAGGCTTTTGTGCTATTCTTTACATTTTTTTGCAGTATACAGATGTATACTGGCCAAGCAAGTGAACTTTTGGCCTCTGTTGTGCTATTGGATCCTATGAATGCTTTCCTAGCGTACAAACTAAACGTCCCAAAAAAAACCTGTGTGTATTACCCAAAAAACTTAAGGTATTTTTGTCAAAACTTTTTTGAAACCCGGGGGAAATTATATTTAAAAAATTTCTTTTGGAACTCAATTTGCTGCTATGTTCAATACCACAGCCTTTGGCCAAGACAACACTAGTGATGAAGTTTGAAGACACTCAGCGTGGATTCTTGGGGGAGCCAATAGTTGCATAGCAAACATCAGATATGGGCTTGATCCACCTTCTTCCTCACTCCAGTCTTAGGCTATGGTTACACAGCAATGTGAAAATGCCGTCCAAAATCCGACAGCATTTTCATATCGCTGGACAGCACTGCTGTTTTTTTGTGCATTTTTTGCACCAGAAAAAGTGATCAGATTTCGGATACCCGGCGGCCCAGTATATTGGGGCTACGGGAATCCAACGGCGGTCCGGTGGAATATATACCATGTTCTGTATTCCTCCAGACAGTTTTAGGTTCAGGAAACCCTTAGTAAAAAATCTGTGCTGTGTAAACTACTGCACAGATTTTCTATTGAGGGCCACACAGCGCTGGGTACAGTCAGATTTTTGGCAGATTCAAAATATGGAACCTGCTGAAACCCACCAAAATGTGCTGTGTGGTTTACCCTTACAGATAATGATGCAACTTAATAAGGGAGGGGGACACTAAAACCTAATGTAAACTTGCCACAAAGTTTTTGTTTTATATATGTGGTATATTTCCACATGCAAAATGTTTTAGGTTTTGTTCACAGGTTTTAAAAAAATTTGGACTATTTCATCTGAAATACGCGCCAAAAGTGGCGAATTACGGCTGGAATACGCCAAGTCATTACGGAATCCCCATTCTCATAGAGAACTTGGTTTACGTTCCTCTCCCTGCTCGGTGATACGCCGGGGGGGAATAATGACAGGGGAATTACCGCGGCGTTACGCGCCACTAGTAATGATAGTTTTTAAAGGGCCCCCCACCGCCCCCGCTGCCCACAAGGCGAAATTGGGGGCGTAATTACCCCCTGCAAATAACCGTGTGAACCCAGCCTTATAAAACCAACTTTACACTCGGCCCCAGAAATGGCATGTTAATTAAAAATAGCAAAAATTACACAAAAGTTGTCAGAATTATTGGAGCCATTGAATTAAAGACTTTCAAGTTTCATAGTTTGAAAGGGCAAAAAAAAAGACAATCGCCCATCTAGTTCCCCTGTTGTGCAAAGGGGTTTGATCCAAGGAAAGGAAAAACCCCCAATGAGGTAGAACCCAAATTTGTCCCATTTTGGGGGAAAAATTCCTTCCTGACTCCAATTGGCAACGGAAAAATCCTGGACAATGACCCCTCTCCTGAATCTAGACTATAATTGTTATTTATTACGCTCCAGAAATGCACCCCAAACCCTTTTTGAACTGGGTTTTATTAAATTCCCATGACAAGCCCCTTGCAGAGAATTCCATAGTCCCCTGCTCTTACAGAAAAGAATCCCTTTCTATTTTTTATGTAAAAACCCCTTTTTTTTTTCCCTCAAGACGTGAGGATGCCCCCTTTTTCTAATCACCCCCTGTGATAATAAATCTTGGGAGAAGCTCTATATTGCCCTTTGAGTTTTAAACATATTTATTATGTCCCCCAAGCCTTCTTTTCTTAAACTAAATAACCATAATTTTGATAATCTTTCTGTGTACTGTAGTCCACTAGTCCTTTTATTTTTTTTGTTTCCCGTCTTTGTCCCTGTTCAAGCTCTAAAATGTCTTTCCTGTGCACTGGGCCCAAAACTGTCAAAATATTCCAAGTGGGGGTCTAATCGTGACTTGTATAATGGGGAATAATGTTCTCATCTGTGATCTTCCCCCTTTTTAAATGCACCCATACCCCTATTTGTTTGGTTGCTGTCCCTGACACTGGTGTACAATTAATTTATGTCTCCCAGGATTCCCAAGTCCTTTCCATGTCACTTTTCCCCGTGTTTTTCCTTTAACAGTAATCATGTAATGGATTTTCTTTCCCCCTGTGCATACCTTATTTTTCATGTTAAAACCCCATCGCCATTTCCCTGCCCGGCCCCCAAAATTTCCAAACCCTTTTAAAAAAACATATTACCTCTATTGTTTGATTACTTTACAGAGCTTAGTATCGTCTGCAAAATCGATATTCACGTGTATTCCCTGTGTAAAATCATTAAAGAAAATGTTAAAAGGTAGGGCCCAATACTGACCCTTGTGGTACCCCAAGTAAACGTCCCGTCTGAGTATGCACCGTTAATTACTACCTTTTTTTCATCATTGAGCCGGTTACTTACCCATTGCACATTTTTCCCGTCCAACTTTTCATTTTAATTACTAACCTTTTTATGTGGCACCCTATCAAATGCTTTAGAAAAATCAGATATAGACATCCAATGCCTCACCCCGATCCGCTGCACTGACTTCCTCATAGAAGCTGATGGATTAGTCTGCAGGACCCTCTTCATGAACCCCTCTGGAAGGGGTTTTTCATTTATTTTCATGGTACTCCCCGGATGCATTTGAGAAAACCTTCAAACTTTTACCCACAACAGGGGTTAAATTACCGGCCTATAGTTTCCGGATCATTTTGACCCCTTTTTTAATATTGGCACCAATTTGCTATGTGCAATCCTTTGGGACATACCCCCTTTTATACATCCATAAAAATTAAGAAAGGGGCCATCTATGACATCACTTAACTCCTTAGGACACGTGGGGGTATGCCATCTGGGCCTGGGGGTTTTTTTTATTTTAATCTTCCTAAACAGGTCACTTCTTCCTGGTTAGACAAGAAATTTTAAGTTTGGGGTTTACCTCATCCCTTGTTCAAAAAGGAAAGCTCATCCCCCTCGGAAAAAACGTGGAGAAAAAATGTTTAATCTTTGCTTTTTCTCATCGCCCTCTATGTTTTTCCCTCATATTTTCAAGGGGCCCAAAATTTTTTTGTTTTTTAAACTTTTTACTATTTATATATTAAAAAATATTTTTGGGGGGAGTTTACTTTCTGTAGCAATATGTCTTTCCGTCTCCAGCTTTGCTTCCTTTATCTTTATTTTACACGTTGAGCGCTATTTGACAAGTTAAAAGATGTCCCCAGTGTAATCTGTGTCAGGTACACCATTTTTGACCATTGAAAACCCATTGTAGACAGGATTTGGTGTAATGGAACCAGGGCAGCCTTAAGGGTGTACAAAATTTTGTGGTCATCAGGGCTCAACCCTACTCCCCTGATGGAGACCCCCCGGGGGGAAGCAAGGGTTTTCAACCTGCCCTAAGTTTTATGTTTATTGTATAGCACTGTTATTCGATTACTTTATGCATACAGCTGCTATCTTATTTTTTATTTGGTAATTTTCACTACTGGAGGGATTTGCATAAAGAAATGAGTTTTTCACCTAGGGACAGGGGGGCTGACTTTTTCTATACGGTTTAAAACAATTTTTGGAGCAGGATTTATGAGTAAAAAGCAGGTTAAATCCTCACTAGACTCCTTAAGAGACATTGAAAGTCCTGCTTACCCCATCCAGATGCAGTGACTGACAGCTTTCATGGCAACAGTGTGTGCAGAGCAAACTGTCAATCACTGTAGGTGAGTGGCGTCACCAGTATTTTCAGTTTTACTTTTAAGATTTTCTCTGTTTTTTTTTTATTCAGAAATTCAGAATCAATCCTACAAAATGCAAATTTTCCCGAGCCAGCTTCCTCTATCATATGCCCCATGATCACAGAGCCAGTTCTTATCATATAGCCCTATAGATCACAGAGCCGTTTTTCTCCCTGTCATTTTAAACCCCATATATCACAGAGCTCAGCTTCTCTCCTTATCATTAAACCCATATATCACAGAGCTCAGCTCCTCTCCTCTATCATATAACCCTATATATCACAAAGCTCAGCTTCTGTATCATATAACCCTATATATCACAAAGCTCAGCTTCTGTATCGTATAACCCTATATATCACAGAGCTCCTCTCCTCTATCATATAACCCTATACAGCTGAAACCAGAAGTTTCCATACACTATATAAAAAGACACAGATGCGTGTTTTTCTCACTATCTGACATGAAATCCCAATAAACCTTAGCCGTTTTAGGTGAATTAGTAACCAAAATTATTTATATTTGCCAAATGCCAGAAAAATGAGAGAGAGAGATTTTTTAAGGCATGTTTATTACTTTCTGCAAAATCAAGTTTACATACACTGGGATTACTATGCCTTTAAACAATTTGGGACAGCCCATATGATGATGTCATGTCTTTGGAAGCTTTTGATAGGTTTATTGGCAACATCCGAGAGACTCCTGTGGATGTATTTTTAAAGCACACCAGAAACACACTGCTTCTGTGTGTAACATCATGGGAAAGTCTAAAGAAATCAGCCAAGATATCCGGAAGAGAATTGTGGAATTGCACAAGGCTGTATCATCCTTGGGTGCAATTTCCAGATAACTGAAGGTACAAACAAGATGGGAATGTCAAGCCATCATGAACAAAACCACAAATGCAGATCTAAACCAGCCCTTAGAGCTGTTATCTATGTACACAAGCTTCTCTGGTTACCAACCACCATTCTCTACTCTAGCATTGGCTGGAATAGTAATGTAATTTCCTACTGTGTCTTATCTGCAGGATGGAGCTTGCTTCTTACTCTCTGATCTTCTTTCTGCTAAAAAATATTTCCACCCATTAGCCCATCGAGAAGCCTTGTGTCATCCTGTTAGGTCTGCAGATCACATATCTGTGTATTCACAAAAAAAAGTCACTCAGCAGCTAACAGTGTGTCTTGCCAGCATGAAAGTTTTTCTATCTCACTAGAAGCTTCCTCTTTTGACAAATACAGATCAACTATCTCACATTTACAACCATACAGTCTGCGTAGACAGTGTCATTGTATTTCACAACACCTCTATCACCAATTCCCTCTAACAGGCTCAGCTAGGAATGGGAGCTAGCAGAGCTGAAATGTCAGTCTCTGCTATAAACCTGCTCACAGCCTAAATAGGTAGTATCAGCCTGAAGAAGCTGTGAAGCCATATGGGCAAACCCTTTTAACCCCTTAAGCCCCAGGCCTGAAAAGTAGTTAATGACTAGAACATTTTTTTAGTTTTTCCTCCTTGCATTTCAACAGTTGTAACTTTTTTATTTTTTTAATGACGCAGTTGGAAGAGGCCTCGTTTTATTCAAGTTCACATAAATAATTGCAGAATTTTTGAAATTTTTTTTTTTTTATTTTTTTTTGTTCTTTTTACATTTTTGTTACACTTAAGGGCTGTTCACACGGCTTATTTTGGGCACGGATTGCAGCCGTATTTCGCGCCATACTGCGCTCCAATACGGCTGCAATCCGTCCCAGCCATTCGTTAATCCAATCCAGGAGAACTATGGATTCCCGCCTCTCCATACAGCTCGGCGAACCCGACGGGGGGGGGGGAAAGAAATTAATTCAATTATTTAGGCGTGTCGGCCATGAAATGAATGTCTATGGGGTGGAGGGCACCCCCGCGCCCCTTATTCAAGCCATGTGAAATGGCCCTTAATGTATTCATATATGCTAATACATTATAATCACAGGCAGTGATCACGGCAGCTCACGGCTGCCCTGGTCCTGGTTCTTACACAGACAGCAGGGGGGTGCTCTAGGTCCCAGGGTGACTGGAGCTTCCCGGGGCTCTGTCGGCTTACCGGGTTTTCCCGATCACCTGACGAGCGGAAAAACCCCTTTGATTGCACTGTGGTGCGATTTGCCGCAAAAAAAGGGGTTTAAAAGTCGGGGTGCGGAGGTTCCCCCGCTCCCTGGTGCTAGCAGGAGGTGCTCTGGGATTAGGGCTGTGTAGAATAGCCCCGATCTGAGCGCAGCTGCGGCACCCGGCCGCAAACTCCGTGTCTGCAGTGCGCCCAAAAAGAATTGTGCAGCAAAGACCCGCCCCAGCCGACGTCAAAAGTTGGTGGGCGGTCGTTAAGGGGTTAAGTTGTCAGCAGGGTTGAGGCTTCTTGTCCCCCAGTTTCATGCAGATCAGGATGTTGCTTATTAGTTTTGTGCTTAAATTCAGGCCGCAGCTGCCAAAGCAAATAGGATCATGGGTGTATTAAAAGGGGCATAGATGCACATGATGAGAACTTTATTCTCCCATTATACAAGTCACTGGGTTTGACACACTGGAATATTGTTTTACAGTTTGGGAACCCGTGCACAGGAAAGACATTGTAGAGCTTGAACAGGTTCAAGGTGGAAAAAAAATAAAAAAAGGAATGAGTGACGCAAACCCGGGGAAAATTAGCAAAATTGGGGTTATTTTAGTTTAGAGAAAAGACGAGTTCGAGTGGACACAATAAATGTTCAAATATATCAAAGGTCAATATTGAGATTTCCCAAGATCTATTTTACCCCGGATTTTATTCTCCCGTGTGCTTGTGGGGGAAAAGTCCTAAAATGCGGCGGCCCCTTTCCCCTTTTATTCCATACAGGCTGCTCGCAGTAGCAACCTGTGGCCTGGGGGTGTCCTGTTAAAAAAACAGCTTTTGGGACACTTTGAAAGAAATGGTTGCACAACAAAATTGATGTAAGCTGAGCTGTTAATGTACCTAAATAAAGAGTAGAGTGGTTTATCTGCTGCACATTATACCAGCCCACACCATAATTTGGGGAATAGGACCAGTGTGACATTTCCTTGTGAAGGCCTCTTTATAGTGTTGTCTATGTGATCTCCAGACCAGTGGAATCTAACTATCATTACAATTGTCACATAAGCAGGACTCTTCGCCAAAGATGAAAGATCTCCGTTCCTATTGTCATCTTGCTGTCCACCATAATAGCCTTTGAAGGGTGTAAGGCCAACAAAACACCTATAGCTGAACGTCTGGCTTTTAGTCTAATAACTTGCAAACACCTACTGACGGTTTGTGGCAACAGTGTTTGCCACCTAAAGCTTGAGGTGTGATACCTAATTTCAGTTGTAGTACAGGATATTGATAGGGTTTTATGATAGAGGAGAGAAGCTGAGTTCTGGGATATATACGGTTATATAATAGAGGGAGAACAGCTGAGCTCTGTGATATATAGGGTTATATGATAGAGGGAGAAGCTGAGCTCTGTGATATATAGGGTTATATGATAGAGGGAGAGGAGCTGAGCTCTGTGATATATAGGGTTATATGATAGAGGAGAGAAGCTGAGCTCTGTGATATACAGGGTTATATGATAGAGGAGAGAAGCTGAGCTCTGTGATATACAGGGTTATATGATAGAGGAGAGAAGCTGAGCTCTGTGATATATAGGGTTATATGATATAGGGAGAGAAGCAGAGCTCTGTGATATATAGGGTTATATGATAGAGGAGAGGAGCTGAGCTCTGTGATATATAGGGTTATAGGATAGAAGAGAGGAGCTGAGGTCTGTGATATATAGGGTTATAGGATAGAGGGAGAGAAGCTGAGCTCTGTGACATATAGGGTTATATGATAGAGGAGAGAAGCTGAGCTCTGTGATATATAGGGTTATATGATATAGGGAGAGACGCTGAGCTGTGTGATAAATAGAGTTATATGATAGAGGTGAGGAGCTGAGCTCTGTGATATAGGGTTATATGATAGAGGAGAGGAGCTGAGCTCTGTGATATATAGGGTTATATGATAGAGGAGAGAAGCTAAGCTCTGTGATATATAGGGTTATATGATAGAGGAGAGGAGCTGAGCTCTGTGATATATAGGGTTATATGATAGAGGAGAGAAGCTGAGCTCTGTGATAAATAGGGTTATATGATAGAGGAGAGGAGCTGAGCTCTGTGATATATAGGGTTATATGATAGAGGAGAGAAGCTGAGCTCAGTGATATATAGGGTTATATGATAGAGGAGAGAAGCTGAGCTCCGTGATATATAGGGTTATATGATAGAGGAGAGAAGCTGAGCTCCGTGATATATAGAGTTAAATGATTTGATCTTGAATTTCTGAGTAAAAAGCAGAAAAAAAATCTGTGATAGTGAAACTAAAATTGCTGACTGCACCCCCATACAGTGATTGACAGCTCTGTACATACACTGATACATGGAAAGCTGTCCATCACTCTATGTGGGTGGGGTAAGCAGGACTCCTATTGTCTCTTAAGGAGTCCTTTGAGGATTTTTTCTGTTTTTCATTCATGCTCCAAATACTATAAACTTCTATATCACAGAACTCATGAAAAGGGTAGTCTAAACCACCTCACAGGTTCCCTTTAAATATAGTTAGACTAAAGTTTGCTGAAGATATCCTAAATATATAATTGAGGTGCACACTGTTTGGTAACTTTGGCTTATGGTGGGTTCTTTATTGATCTTTTTATCACCTTTTGGGTATTTTAGACTAGTTTTATGCGTCAAAAAACTATTACATTTCATTAGTTAATCTGCTGCATTTTCTGACTCCGCTATTCCATGCCCCTTTTGAAAAGTTTTAGCAAGACGAAAAAGTGTTAAAAAAGAGGTAATAAATGTGGTGCTCGGCATTTGTGCCTGCTTAGTGGTACAGACGACAGAATTCTGGAGCACCCTCCTAAATGAATCTACCCACTAGGTTTCATATCTTTCCTTTTGATTTTAGGGGGTCCTATGAAAGTAACATGACAAAAACTGTATGCATTAAAGGAGTGTCTCACTACAGGGATCGCTGCTTTTTATGTTAAAGATCTTGCAAAAACAAGTCACTTTGCAATATATGTCCATTAACAGTGTCCTACCTATTCTGAGATATCCCCTCTTGTATGGGCTACATCAGCTCTTCAGGTCGCTATAGCTACAGACCTGTTTGATCTCTCCTAATAGGCTGCCAACACTGGTTGCTGTAGCTACAGACCTGTTCAATCTCTTATGATAGGCTGCCAACACTGGTTGCTGTAGCTACAGACCTGTTCAATCTCTCATGATAGGCTGCCAGCACTGGGTGCTAAAGCTACAGACCTGGCTTCTACTGCAGCCTAGTAGAAGCCAGTAAACACACCCCTGAATTCAAAATGAAACCAAGAAAACAGAACTGAGGTGAGATGAATCAATGTAGTGAGACAACTCCTTTAACTATATGTTAGCTAAAAGGAAGTGCATAAAACCCATCTCTTTCCAACAACAACATCAGTTCATGTCCCCTACATAAATGTGAACCATCAGTGGATTGCATTGGTTTCAGGGGCGTAGCTACAGGGGGTGCAGCGGTAGCAGTCGCTACCGGGCCCTGCAGCCTGAGGGGCCCCAAAAGCTCTAATGCCACATAATAAAACACCAGTATTGCAGATGATGCATGGGAGCTGGGGGGCCCCAATTTTGCACCAGGGCCCAAGAGCTTGAAGTTACGCCTCTGATTGGTTTCTATATTCATCGACTCTGACTTCATGTCACAATTCCATCTTGTAATTCTCACTAGTTCACCGGGGAGACAGAAACCTCTGGAATATCAATGGGCAACTATCCCCTTGTCACACACACACTTAAAATCAAGCCGTTGCTTGCATTTACCACATAATAGCAGTAGGTGGCACACTTGCCAATAAAGTCCCCACTGCCTGGCTTCAGAGGGAGTCCAAAGTGAGTCAGCGCTGTTATTAAACTGCTAAAATGATATTTACACTGAGACTCTTCCAGGGGCTCAATTAATTAACTAAAATGATAGTAATGTGAAGATGAAAGCGGCTTTCCCATTGGCTCCATAAACCGAAGCTGCTTTATGTAGGAAAAGAAAAGAGAGCAGA
This sequence comes from Phyllomedusa bahiana, assembly GCA_025379985.1. NCBI lineage: Eukaryota > Metazoa > Chordata > Amphibia > Anura > Hylidae > Phyllomedusa > Phyllomedusa bahiana. The sequence goes on along the minus strand of JAODAL010001691.1, from coordinate 124,520 downwards.
AATGCGAAAGTCACACAACTCAAGGCAAGTTCTCAAGTCACCGGGTCTTGCACATGCCACTCATATGGTGGCGGGTGACTGTGCGATAACCCTGTCCCTATGTGTAAGGTTCAATATCTGAATACTGGACTGTCTGTGTATGAGGATAGCATTTGTTCTCTGCTTTGTTATTCTCCTCACTTTAGGTGCCATGGTCATTGTTTTATTCCAGATTACTAGGAAACCTGACACTAATTAAATCATATCTAGTAGGAAAATCATGCATGTTTAACCCCTCACCTACCACCTAACACTACTTCTATTTGCGGCAATGTGACATAGTGTTGATCACAGGAGAAAAAAAAATGCAGGATAACAGTATCACCGCTGATTGCACTCAAGATCTTATCCATAATTCACCTAGCATCCTTGGAACTCGACTCCAATCACTGGATGGCCCCAATTCATGGGGGTCAAAATGTTATTACAGAATAGTGGTATTGCAATTGAATACATTATATGGCATTTTACTCCACAATGGAACTAAATAAGAATGGTCCCTGACACTGATGTTCCTTTATTTCCCCCTTAATACTGGAGTTGGTGAATTGGAGTAGAGATGCCCATCAGTCCACCAATAATCACAGCAGGAGATGCTCATTGATTGAAGCCACAGTATAGTCATCCATAACATTTCTATAGTTTTATGGATCATTAGAATGTATTCACATCCCCTGGGAGATACTTGGTGACAATGGTTAGCTTCTCTTCTAGTCTTGCAGTACAATCAAATACCATTATACAATCACCATCCAAGACCTAACGTTTGTGAAAAATGCCAAAGTGGGCCTTTGTGGTTTTTAAAAAAAATCATTTTCTTATACATTCATAACAAGTGCGGTGTGAATGGAACAGTGGGCTACAGGAATAATTGTGCATGTTTTCTGTAAATGTTGCTATAATTACTGCTGATTACTATACAATTAGCTTATCTTCCACTAACAGTCCCTATATATAGTAAAAGTTAGGCTACATTAACCCTGAAATTTTCCAGGGCACTTTCATATTAGAAGCGCCTACATGCTTTCCATTTTGTACATGTAAACAGTACAGCACGGCGTTTGCTTTATGGCAGTTGCAATGAATGGAAGCCAATGGACAGAAAATCATACGTAGCCCAATGCAGGTTCCAGGAAAAGGTGATGTAGAGCCAGGGCCGCCATACAGGGGGTACTCCCGTATGGGGCCCGGAGAGATAAGGGGGCCCGCTTCAAGCAGGCCCCCTTATTTCACATAGAACAGTAGAGCGCGGCGCAGCTGAGCGCCGCGCTCTACACGGGGCCCGGTGGTGGCTGGTGAGCGTCGGCACTGGGGACAGCGGCGCCGGGAGGGGCCCGCGCTCCGCCTCCAGGGCCCGCTCCGCCTCCGCTATGGCGCCTTCAGCTAAATACAGCACTGTAGGGCCGTCCGAGCGGGGCGGAGCGGTGCTGGGCGGAGGCCCGCGCTCCCGGCACAGCTGCGCTCCAGGATTCTTGTACTTACATGCCTGCGCGCTGTAGCCGGAGCCGGGCCGTCCTCCTCTGTGGGCGGGATGCGGAATAATTTGACTCCGTGAGGCCTCGCCCCTCGGAGGCGGAGCCTCACGAATTCAAATTGTCCCGCATCCCGTCGCTGGGCACAGTACACAGCGGCAGCGGCAGAGAGTCAGAGACAGAGGAGGAGGGGCCGGCTCCGGCGCAAGCATGTAAGTAGATTTCTTGAGCGTAGCTGTGCCGGGAGCCGGGACCTCCTCTCAAAGCTCGTGGTGCGGCACGGCACCATACTATTGAGTGTGGGGGGCCCCCCTTTTCCCACCCATAACTGTGGGGGGCCCCCTTTCCTAACCTAGCCCACTAGCCCTGCCATTACTGTGGGGGGCCCTCCCCCCTCTTCCTGGGCTGCATTTGTGATTGGGGGGGGCCCCCCTGGGTGCGTGTGAGGTGGGGGGCCCTCTTCCCCAACCCCATGGCTGTATCGGGGCCCTAATACTGGAGGGGGGCAGACTATGTCTGCAGGGGGCCTAATACTGGGGGGGGGGGGGAACTATGCCTACAGGGGGCCCTAATGACGGGGGGGGGGAACTATGCCTACAAGGGGCGCTAATGACTGGGGTGGGGGGAACTATGCTTACAGGGGGCCCCAAAGACTGGGGGGGGACTACTCTGCCTACATGGGGGACTATTTTGCCTACAGGGGGGCCTTTATCTACGGGGGGGGGGACTATTCTGCCTACAAGGGGGCTATAATCTACAGGGGGGGGGCAATAATCTACAGGGGGAGGACTATTCTGCCTACAACAGAGCCCTAATCTATAGGGGGGGGACTTTTCTGCCTACAAGGGGGCCCTAATCTACAGAGGGCCCTATTCCACCTACAGGGGTGGCCTAAGTTACAGGGGGCCCCCATTGTACCCACATGGGAACCCTAAGCTACCGCCCGGGGGCCCGAAGCTACCTAGCTACTCCCCAGTGGATGCCTAGCTACCGCCCGGGGGCCCCGTTGTACCTACATACCAACTGGGGGACCCCATAACTACCAGGGGGTAATTATTACCATTTGGGCCCTTATAAATGGGGAGTTTGTACATGGGGGGAGGGGACACTCAGTTGGGAAAATGATAAAAAAAAAAGTGAGGAGTCTCAGGTGTTTGTGTTGTAAATTCTACAGGGATGAGTGGTGGACGGAGGAAGTCATCATGGAGGTCTGGACCGAATAGAGAAGAAAAGAGAAAGTGAACGACTCCTCAGACAAGACGCCACCTGTGAGGCCCTAAATGTAAGTAAACTATTTGCAAAGCACCTGTGTACCTGGTTATCACCACTACAGGGTCACTGAATGGAGGAAATATTGGTTTTGGTGTGATGGTTTATAATCACTAACAGTATGGCGGTATTATTCAGTATTGTTATGTTGGAGATATGTGGTGATGATGTGCTGATATTATTAGGTGCTTGTATATTGTTGTTGTTTTGTGATATTGGTCTTGGTTTACTGGTTTAGTCAATAACACTATGGTGGTGCTAGTCAGTATATGGGTGTGATAGGTGGTGGTATTTTTTAGTCATTGTATATTGTTGCTTGGCAATATTGGTCTGGGTATACTGGCTTTGCCAGTAACATTGTAATAGTGACATGTGGAGGTATTTGCTGGACCCAGCAAGAACTAAATCCCAAAACAATGGCAGAATTGCATTTTTTTTTTCTTGTGACCCCAAAAACAATTTTTTATTTTTCTGGGGTGGCGATGGTTGTGGGATGGGTGGGGCTCTGTCGGGACGGCCGGGGAGGGGGAGGAGCAGGGGGTTGGGTCGGCCGTGGGGGGGGGGGGGGGGAGACACTCCAGCTGTATGGGGCCCCAAAATTTCTGATGGCGGCCCTGTGTAGAGCCACCCATAGCCTCCTTACCCAGAGATCTGGAGTTACAGACAGAGCTTTACCTGTGTATACAGTGCATAATGTTGATATCCGTAAGAAAGAGCCGTCACCTGTCATTTTGACACTGCAACCAGTTTTGCCCTTCAAGATGTGGAAATTTTTTTATCCTTGTTTTATGAGGGCTATAATTTTTTTTGTGTTTTCTTGATGCAGTCATTTAAAGGGGTTGTCTCACTACATTGATTCATCTCACCTCAGTCCTTTTTTCTTGGTTCCACTTTGAATTCAGGGGCATGTTTACTGCTTTCTACTAGGCTGCAGTAGAAGCCAGGTCTGTAGCTATAGCAACCAGTGCTGGCAGCCTATCAGGAGAGATCAAACAGGTCTGTAGTTATAGCGGCCTGAGGAGCTGATGCAGCCCATACAAGAGGGGATATCTAGAAATTGGTAGGACACTGTTAATGGACACATATTGCAAAGTATAGAAATATATATCCACTGAACACCATGTAAGATTAGAGATGCAAAAAGTAAATTTTATTTACATATATACAAGGGCATAGCTGTTACTGAGTTCAAAGACATTTTTTACAAAGTTCAAGAAGCATAGCTCAACATATGTTTTACAATGGTAAGGATGTATATAGATGTCTAAATTAAACAACGTTTCGACTGTGTGTCTTTATCAAGAGACATCTGTAAAGGAAAAACAAAGTGTCAGTAAATGAAATAAGAGTAAAGAAAAAAAGACAAGAGGTGAGGAGAAATAAGGTAGATATATAGACAAGTAAGAATGAAGGAAATAAGGAATGAAAAAGGGGTAAAAATAGATTAAGATACGTATAAGGAGGGGGTCTTACCCATATGATGAGTAGGAGGATAAGGTAGAAATAATAATGCCAATGGGATGCAAAAGCATAGGCTGCATGAAAAATATATAGGTAAGAGGAATATAGTGAAAAATGTCAAGGGATATAGATAAAATAGCTGGGGAGAGAGGATAATTACCAGGGAAGAATACGTGGAGCAAATATTCCGGAGGGCTCAATTGGTTTAAGCCAGGGGAGAGCCTTAGAGGGCTAAAAAAGAAAAAAGTAAGGAGTAAGCTAAACTAAATAGAACTAGTGATGTAATGTGAAGTAAGTATGTAGGATAAAACCTAAATAGCATTCCGTGCTATGCCCATACCCCTAACCCCGGTTCACACGGCTTAACTGCGGGACGTAATTACGTCCTGCAATTACGCCGTGTGGCCGGGGGTGGGGCGGGAGCGGGGGGAGGAGCGGGGGGGGCGGCACTTCGCCGGCCCATAGACATCACTGCTAGCGGCGCGTATACGCCGCTAGAAAGTGACATGTCAATTATCTCCCCCCTCGGCGAATACGCCGAGGGGGGAGAGGAGACGTAATCCATAGTTCTCTATGAGAACTGTGAATTACCGTAATGAATGGGCCGTTTTCAGCCCGTAATTTGCGCACTCCGGCGTGTAATTACGGACCGAAATACGACCCATTTTAAGCCGTGTGAACATGGCCTTACTCTACATTTCTTCACTACTGCGCAAGCGTGTCTTCCCGCGCGTGGGACGCTATTTCCGGACGCCTTTGCACCGGACATTTACCGGCATAGCACAGTTGCCTCCGGACGTCGCGCTCATTGCCTCTGACTCCTGTTAGGTTTTATCCTACATACTTACTTCACATTACATCACTAGTTCTATTTAGTTTAGCTTACTCCTTACTTTTTTCTTTTTTAGCCCTCTAAGGCTATCCCCTGGCTTAAAAACCAATTGAGCCCTCCGGGAAATATTTCTCCACGTATTTTTCCCTTGGAAATTTTATCCTTTTCCCCCCTAGCTTTTTTAAATCTATTTTTCCCTTGCTTTTTTCAATATATTCCTTACCTATATATTTTTCATGCAGCCATGTTTTTTGCATCCCTTTGGGCTTTTAAAATTTTTCAAACCTTACCCTCCCTACTCATCATATGGGTAAGCCCCCCTTATTTTAAAGTATCTTTTAAAAATATTTTTACCCCCTTTTTTATTCCTTATTTTCCCTTTTTTCTTTCTTGTCTATATAATTTTACCCTTTTTTTCCTCACCTCTTGTTTTTTTTTTCTTTACTTTTTTTTCATTTTCTGCACTTTGTTTTTTTTCCCTTTTCAGATGTCTCTTGATAAAAACACACGTCGAAACGTGTTTTTAAATTTTGATTTTATAAACATCCCTTAAACCCTTGTTTAAAAAATATGTTTGGGGTAGGGGTTGAGCGGGTTTTAACGACAAAGTTTTAATTTTTGCAAGGGTTTTTTTGGTTTATCCCAAAAATTTTTTGATATGCCGGGTAAATTAAGGTTAAAATCGGGGCTCATCTATTTAAAAACCGGGCCCTTTTTTGGCCTTCCTTTTAATTTTGGCGGGCCCGCCAAATAGTTACCCGAATAGAGCGGGTGAGATGTTGGGGGGTGCGGAGTCATTTACTGGGATTGTATGGTTTTCGAAATTTTGGGTGGGAAAAAACAAAATGACCTCGTTTTACATAGAACAGCGTTTTTGTTTCAGCCTCATGGCTCTCAGGCTCCCTAGGAAAAGGGGGCCCTGCGCTCTGCCTTGGCCAAAAAAAGCTCCCGCGAATTAGTCTATTTTTTGCACAGGGAAAACCCCTACTATTTTGCTTTGATTTCCCCCCAATTTAGTTAGATTAAAAGATTTGAAGAAATTTTAAAGTAGTTAGCTAGAGAATTTTCAAAGGAGCAACACCCCTGTAAAATCACAGGGGGACGGGGGGGGGGGGGGGGGGGCCCCCCCGGGCGAAAACGACAAGCTCTATAAAGAATACTGGGTAAAGTTCACCAAGACTTAATGTAGCCCTTTGCACGAAAATTATCTTTATTTTTAAACGTTTGCTATTGAAATATTTCCCTTGGATTTTGGGGCGGGCCCTTGGAATTTAAAATTTTGGGGATAAACTTTCATTTTTTAGAAAACTGCCGGTCTTTTTGTTGGGTTTGCAAAACTCCATTTTTATTTTTCAGTTTTCATTTCAGATGGGGGTTTTTTTTTTAATTTTACCCATTCCACCTTTGTTGAAATATCCACCTTGCAGTTAAATTACAACCCAGCAATCTTGAAACAGCAAAGGTTTTTTTTTTCCCAAAAATACCGTGTATCATACGAAAACTTAAAAATACGTTTTTTTGATTTTTTGCGCACCCAGTTTTTTTTTCCCATGACCAGCATCCACGTAAAATCTTAAAAACCCGCAATTCTATATTTCCCCCACAGGTAAATTTTAAAAAAGGTGAAAAAAAATACCGTGTTTTTATACGAAAACATAAAAATTTACGGGGTTTTTTGCTTTTGCGCACCCAGCTTTGTTCTTTAAAGCGAACCCCACGAAAATCTTAAAACAGCAATTCTATAGTCGCCACAGGTGAATTGAAAGGTCCCAAAAAATCCCGTGTATTATCCGAAAAACATAACAAAAACGTTTTTTTTTGGGCCCTTTTGCCCAGCCAGATTTTTTTAAAAGAGACATTTTTGCGGGTTAAAATTTTTGAATCCAGAATTTTGTTTTGTTTTTGGGGGGTTTTGAGAATACTTTTGATTTGCCGTTTTTTTAAATAAGAGACTTTCCAAAACTATTCCATACCTTCTAAAATTTTTTATTTTTTCTGAAAAAGGAGCAAAATCCCAGGGGAAAAGCGAAAAGGGTGGGGGTTCCCAATGTGGGGGGGTAAGGAGGAAGGAAAAGAAGGTGCCCCTTCCAGGGGCTGGCGACAACACGCATGCCAGGGGATCGTCATTTTGCGGGACCGTCAGGCCTTTTTCACGCGGGGGGGCCCGGGCCCTGGGGAACCCTAAGTAACGAACATCCCCGAAATCTGCCCTTCAGGGGTTAAAATGCAACTGCTCTACCCAGTTTTACCCCCCCGGCCCTCCCATCAGGGCCCCCCAAATGTCTTTAAACCAGCATCATCAGCACCCGTCCCAACATGGAAGCAGCCCAAATGCCCAACCCCGTGTACCCCCCCCCACTGTGGATAATCCTTTGTCTAAAGGGACCTCTTTGATGAAAAAAATGCGGGGGGGTTTAGAAGGCATGTTAAAAGACCCAAGAGGATGATTTAGTCTGCTCAGACGCCCATTTTTAATGATGCCATCAGAGGAGGGGGAAGGAAGCCGGTAAATTTCGGAAAAAAATCCGGGGGGGCCGGCAACCCCTTTGGCAGTCCCCCTTGCTTTTAGCCCGCCAGTTTTCCTGGAGGGCAAAAAGGGTCGGGGCCCGCCCAAAGGGTCACTTTTTTTTGGATGTTGTTGCCCCGACATTGGGGAAACCATCCTGGTTTTTTCCGGGCAAAATTTTTTTGTTTGGGCGGCGTTTTCATCGGGGAACGAGGAGGAAAAACGAGGGGGTTTATGCCCAAATACGGGTCCCCCCCACAAAAAGGGAGGGCGGTTTGCAGAAAGTCCGCTAAATTTGATTCCCCCAACCACGGTCAGGGGAAACCCCGCCCCTGGGCCTTATCCCCGTCAAAAAGGTTCGGGACCTCTCAAACCGGGGCTTTCTTTGGGAGCAACCCTCTTTTTTCACCCAAACGATGTCCATATGCCCCCCTTTTGCCGAAAACGCAAAAGTAGGGCAAAAACCTTAAGGGGTTTTAACCACCCCCCAACAGCCCCTTAAGTCACAGGGCAGGGGAATGAAATGAGTTGAAATGGAGGGAACATTGGCCCAAAAAAAGGCCCCAGCCCGACGCGGGGCCTCCAACCACGTCAACCCTCTGTCTCCGCCCCCTCCTCCTCCGCCCCCCACCAAGCATTCCTAAACTGCCCCATGTCTCTCGGGAAGTCTTTGATCAGGGATCAGCCTCCGCTTCAGCCCCCATCGCCCGGCCCCGGGGACCCCCAAGCACCACAGAGACCCATCCTACCCCTTTCTCCTTCCGCCGGGTTTGAGGGGCCCTCGCACCCGTACAGGGGGCCAAATTCTGGGCAGCCAGCCTTCGGTCTTCCGGGTTTTGGGGAGCAGAAGAAAACATTTTAAACCCCAAAACCCCCCCCAAAACCCAAAAGCCTGAATGTGGCTTTTCCCAGGTTTTGGGCCTTGGAAATTTGGGCCTTTCCGTTGGGGGGAAAAGGGGGGGGTTTCCCCCAAACGTCATGGCCCTCCCCCCTCCCCCAAATTCCAGATCCCGAGCAGGCATTTCTTTGCCAGAAAACCCCTTTCCCTGCCCTGGCCAGCCACGTGTCATCAAAAATTTTTAAAAGGCGTTTTCGCAATCTGTGCCCGGGGAAAAGTCCATCTAAACCAAAGGGACAAATGGTTTAAGTAAGGAAACGGGCCAAAAGGCCGTAAAACTCTGGGGACAGTTTAATTTGGGTAAAGCGGGTGGATGTCTCTGGGGTTTTTGACGGGGGGCTCTCAGGCTCGGCGCACGCTCTTAAAAAAACCGCAGGGAGGGTTTTGCAGGGCTTTTTCCCCTCCAAGGTCCTTGGGGGAATCAGGGCCCCAGAAAACCCCGGGCCCAATGTTGAAATTAACCCTCCCTTTGGGGGACCCCCCCAACACACGGGTTTCGGGAAAGGGGTGGACGGCTCTCCGAAACGAAAAAACCCGCTGGCGGGGTTTGGCCCAAAAACCTTGTGCCGGGAAAAGGGGGTTTGTGGGGGTAATGGGCAAAATTTTTTGCGGCCCCCCCTTAAATGGTTTAGGCTGGGCAATCCCTTGCCTGGCACATGTCTTTAAACCCTTGTTGCCCCGGGGAAAATTTCTAAAGGCTACCCGGGCGTCGGGAAATCCCCTGTTTGAAGGGGGCTCGGGGTTTTGGTTCCCCTTTTCCCGCTGTTCGAAACCCCTGGTTCGTCCCCCCCTTGGCTGCTTTTGCAGGGTCAGCTCGGCCTCCCGTAAAACCGCCCTCATTTTTTTGACGTGGCAACCGCGGGAAATTTCCCACCCCCACATGCCCCAGCGATTGGGGGAGCAGCGCAATGCCATTAGGGCGGTACAAAGTGAAGGGGGCCTAAACCAAAGCAGGGTGTGGACCTCGGGGGTGTTGAGCCCCCCGAGAGGGGAGGCAGGTAAAAGAGCCCCTTGCCCCAAACCCTTGCCATTTTGGGAAGAAGCCACCAAAATGGTCGGGTGGGGGCCCAATGCCCTTGTCAGCATAAGCATTGTAGTGACTTATTTCGGCGATCTTTTGACACTCTAAACCCATCGGGGTCCCCCCCAGCGACGGAGGAGACGGGCCCACAGTTGCAGACAGGGAAACCCCTTTCTCTCCGCAAACCACAAGGGACAGTTTTTTCAATTTTAGGGGGTCTTCTTTAAAGGCAGGGGTTTCAGGGCCCCCGAGCTAGTGCAAGGCGGCACCCCCCGCTCTCAGGGTGCATCATCTGAGGCAAGTCCCGGGCTGTGTTGAAGCGTGCCGGGGGAAGCGTAGGAGGAGGAGGAGGGGGAGGGGGATTTCCAAAAAAAACCCACATCCCATTCCTTGGAAAGAGGTTGGCCCTGATTTTTGAGGCCGATGAGGGAAAATGAGTTTGGCCCAGTTTCCCCCCAACCCCGAGGGTTGGGAAAATAAGGTCCATTCTCACTTTAGTGCTTGGATGTCCCCTTTCCTCCCCAAAATGATCCTCCCCATTTAAAAGGGCCCCTCAAAATGAACAACAAATTATGGGGGGCCACCCTCCTGGTTCCCCCGGACAAAACAAAAACCCCACTTTTTCCCTTTCCCCCACCCAAATAGAGAAATAAAATGAGGAAAGGAGGGCCCTTTCTGATTGGGTCAACGGAGGACATCTGGGTTTGGGCTGCTTTTAGTTCTTCAAAAAAGTCCCCGGGGGAAAAACCCCCAGCGACGTGACAGAAATTTGAGTGCCAATAGCCGTAGGGGGGCAGCCCGGCAGCAGCCCGGCAAGGGGCCCCGGGAACCTAATTTGGGGGGGCCTCGGCAATCTTTTAAATTTCCACCCACCAACGTTCAATGCCCGGCCACAGTACAAACCCCCCAGAGACCAGCATAAGGTCATGGTGGGACGACTATCTGCGTCTCAAAACCGATGGGTTTTTTTATGTTTTTGGACCCCCAAAAGACTTCTGGGTTTTCCCAAAAAGGGACGAATGGCCCGAGGGTGGGCTCGCCCCGCCATAGAGTTGTTTTTTCCCGCCCCAAACAGCCCGTGTCCCTACTGAGCGGGGCCTTCAGCACAGCCGGAGGAAATCAATTAAAAGACAAACGCTTTTCCCGGCCCTTTTCCCCCAGTAATGTGGAACGTTTGACTTTCCCTCAAAAATTAATCAGGCCCGGATCTTGATGTTTTGGCCCCAATTGCCGGGGGTCACCGATTTTTTGTTGTGGGGCTAATTCACATTTTCCCCTCCAAAAAAAAAATGGCCTTTTAAAAAGAAAATCTCTTACGCAATTTTTTTTTTCTCAATTCCCAAAAAGTTTTATTTTGCTGGTTTTGCTGTTTAGGAGAATGTAAAAGCAGGGAAGGGTTTCATGAAACACCCCAATTTTCCCTTTACCCCAAATTCAAACTTTGTAAATTTTTAAAATTTTTAATGGTTTTTGGGGCATGTTTTCCTCACCCAAATTTTTTTAAAATGGCTGAGAAGTTTTTTTTTATAATTTTTTGGGGGGCCCTGTTGCTGTGAGATACAGCAATAAAACATGGGGCCTTTTTAACAGAAAAGTTTGGGTTTTAAATGGCATTTTTCATTCACAAAATTTTTTTTCAAATGGGTGAGAAGTCATTTTTTTTATTTTTTTGGGGCATGCTGCTTTGAAAAAGCAGCAATAATTTCAGGTCTATTCTAAAAAAAAAGTGTTTAACAACATTTTTCTTCACCAAAATTTTCAAAAGTGGCTCATGGGGTCATGTTTTGAAAAATTTTTTTTCGGCCCTTTTTTCTGTGACTGCAGCTATACTACAGGTTTCCCATTTCCCAAAAAATTTTTTGTTTCTTTAAAAGACATTTGTTTCTTCACAAAGGTCAAGAATTTTGGGTCAAAGGGGATGGTGCTGTCAGAAACAGGAATAGGTAGGAACTGTTTTTTGGACACATTTTGCAAAATGCTTGTTTTTGCAAGATCTTTAAAATTTTGCTATCAATCCCCTTTTTTTTAGACAAACCCCTTTTTAATACAATTTTAAAAAAAAGAACAAAAACATGGTGGGGTTTTCCCTTCCCATTTTAAAAAAAGTGTTTTCTAGAATTAAAGTACTAAAAAACTTGCATGTACAAAATAGCTGTTTAAAAAAAAAACCCCGAAATGTACAAGGGAGGTACAGGAAAACTTGACCAGATGTAGGGTTTTTCAAAAGGACATGGAGTATGGGGCACGGGCAAAAGAACAAAGTACAGAGACCCATTTTCCCCCAGCACGTTTAAATAAAAAAGAGGGGAAAAAAAATGCCAAAAATTTTTGGGCACCCGGGTGTAACAAAGGGCGTTAACCACCAGTATTTCCAATGAAGCCAATGGGTTTCCCCAAAATCATACGGAGGGCAAGCGCTTTCCCCTGTATTGATGGGGTACCCGGAAAGGGAAAGGGTGGATTCTACCCTTCCGCTTTCCCCCACTCCCCGGGTTCACACTCCCTTTTCGTTGCTGGGGTCATTTAGGGCTTTTTTAACCCCGGTGTTAATTTGATGGGCGGACGCCAGCCTGGGCTTCCCCCCGCAAACCCCTGTAACTCCGCCCTGGGTCATTTTCTGTGGGCCCAGGACAGGTTAGTCAATGTCCAATTTAAACTAAAAATGGTTTAATTTAAAAAACTCCTTTTTCGGCCCCTTTTTAAAATCGGGGGGTTAAAGAGGGTTTTGGGGGTCATGTGTGGCCCCGGACAGGTATATTCCCCAAAGTCCCGTGAACTAAAAAAGGTGGTTGGGAAAAACTCCTTTTTCGGGAAATTTTAAATGTGGGGGTCAGAGGGTTTGGGGGTAATGCTGCCCTTCCAGGACAGGGGTATTCAATGTCCATTTCAAAATAAAAGATGGTTCAAATATACTGCCCCTTCCCGGGACTTTTTTTTAAATTTTTGGGTGGGGTTTCTGTGGTACAAGGGGCAGGGGTAGTGAAAAGGTGTGTTTTTTTTTTTCTGTGGCTTTTTTTCCAAGTGTGTTGCCTAAAAATGTTTGCAACGTATCCCCCTTTTACTGTTGAGGAAGTTAATTTCCAGCTTTCCAGCCCTGTTTTGGGGGGTAAAAATGAAGTTTTTGGTTGCTCTCCCATAGGACCCTTTTAAAGGTATCGCTCAAATCGATGCCTTTTCTATCAAAAAACCTTATCGGGGGTGGCCCCACTATCGGGCCCCATGTCGATAGCCAACGAATCGCCCCAACACTAATGTTGAGCTAGCTTCTTGAACTTTTTAAAAAAATTTCTTTTAAATCAGTAAAGTATGCCCTTGTATATATGTAAATAAAATTTAACCCTTTTTGCATCTCTAATCTTACATGGGTGTTCAGTGGATTTATATTTCTTATAAATTTGCAATAGGTCCATTAAAAAGTGTTTCCCAACCAATTTCTAGATATCCTAGGTTTTGAAGCCCGTAAACATGGCCCCTGAATTCAAAGTGAAAACCAAAAAAACAGGACTGAAAGGGGATATTTTTGTAAATAAAATTTACTTTTTGATTTCAAAACTCCCAGGTGTTCAGGGATTTTATATTTCTATAGTTTTATTTGACCTTCCCAGGTCCCTTTTTAATTTTTCACCCGTCTTTTCTCTTGATCCAATTTCCTTTTTGGGGTGGCCCTTTACCTTTTTCCAAAACTATATATTGCAAATTTTTCCCGGTTTTTTTTCAAGGAATTTTTTTAACATAAAAAAAAATCCTTTAGTGGGGACAAACCCCCTTTTAAATATTTTAAATTTTTGGGGGGATTTAAAAACATTTTTATTGGCACCATTTTTCATACATTTTTCATTGAATGTATTGAAAAACTTTTATACATTTTTTGGGAGGCTGGATGTCAAAAGCAGCAGTTACACTGGGGGTTTTTTTTTATATATTCCCTTCAAAAATATTTTGGGAAAATTAATTCCCAAAAATTCAAAAAATTTTGGAAATTTTTTTTTTATAAGGGTTTACTACTTTTTGCCCTTTTCAGTTTACTTTTTTTTAAAACAAAAAAGTTTTTTTTTTGTGTCCCCCCAAATTTTTTACAAACATATTTTTTTTTTTCTTTCTTTACTAGTTCAAAGAGAGAAATACATTAATTTTTTTCTGACCCTTTCCCCATCCTCCACAAGCTGTATTAAAACTGAAATATTTCAGGATTTTTTTTTTTCCATTAATAAAGCACACAGTCACGTCACATTATTAAAAACCAACACTAAAAATCCAGAGTTAAACCCCCAGGTTTATCCCTGGCCGGTTTCTAGGGGGGGCGGGCTGATAGAGACTCAATAAGGCCCTGGTTGGTTGTAACAGGTATCTGGAGTCTTGCTGACTGCATCCCACAGCTGTTGGTGGGCAGGTGGGGAAAATCCAAAGAGTGAACATGATGATTAAGGTGGTCCCACAGATGCTCAATTGAGTTCAAATCTGGAAAATTTGGGGGGCCAGAGCAAATACCTCAAAGTTGGGGCAAAACTTTTTTTTAGCGATGTTGGGCATTGGGCTTGGGTAGGAGATCTCATCCACCCCAGGGCAGATAATCAGCGTGTTTGGGTGTACATGATTACAAAGGGTGGATTCATACCCCAAAAAAAAAAATAAATCCAACCCTATGTTAATTTCTTTTTAAGGCTGGGTAAAAAAATCCAAATACCCCCAACCATATGAAAGACCAAACTCTTGGGTAAAATATAAAATTTCCATGAGAAAAGGAAAAGTATAAAAAATTTTTAAATTTTTTATGAAAAAAAAATTTAAAAAAAGAGGTTAAAGGGTTTCCTAAAAAGATGGCCCGGGCCCGGGGCTCAAAAGATTAAACGGGCCCGGGAGGCTCAACAGATATTACTAGTATGTGATATTTAAAAGCGGTTACAACAGGGGGTAAGTTTTACAAGTATGGGAAAAAATAATATGTATAATCAAAGAAAAGGTTTACCCCCTTTTTGTTTTGGACCAAACATGACAAGTAATCTAAGGCAACATTACACATTAGCACCGGCCCATATTAATGAGCTCCCCCCTTCCCCCCGACGTGTTTCCTGTGTGCAGCTTCCTCAGGATATGATGGCATAATCTCCAATACACCCACACACGGGGAAAGGTTTAAAAACTCGTGCCCAAAATTCCGGGGACTCCCCGCACTACGTGGGTTTATCGAAAAGGGCCCCTTGGGGCATGGACACCAGGGAAAAGGGTGAGCATCAAACCCCTCCAAAAAGACGCTTACCGGGAATCGCGCATAACCATGGGAAAACTCACCAGTCTGGCGCATATCCTCAGTGTGAATCCATACAAAAAAAACTGAAAAAAAACTAGTCCTTGGCGCATCACCCAAATTTGACCCTTCATAAAAAACAATTTTCACGGAATTTCCCAAAAGGTATCTGGGGATGCATTTAAATTTTTTGTTTACATCGGGTGGGGCCCAGGACAATAAAATACATTGAATATACACACATATCTACATAATATTAAAACAATAACAAAATCATATTTTTCACTATTCACCCTTTTTAAAAAATTTTTCAAATTTATTTTCCCATTTTATTTTTTTTTTAAATTGCGATCAAAATTTTAATTAAACCCAAAAAATAAAGTTAAATTTCTTTGGGGTTGGCCTTTTGTTTGGGTTTTTTAAAGCTTTCAATTTATGTAGATTAAAGTGGGGTACCTCTGTTTTTATACTTTTTGTATTTAATATAGTTTTTAATTTTATGACATTTCTGCTCTCTTGTGTCTGATGTTTGCTATATCCTAATCAATTGGTTGTACCTTCCACATGGATAAGTTGGTGAAGAGAATGCCACAAAAACATTCTCTAGTCCACAAGGGTATGTTCACATTATGTACTGTGGCGCATACAGTACGTGCCGCAGTACATCGTGTGTTGAGGGAGCTCGCGCTAATATGCGCCGGCCCCATAGACATGCATTACTCGCGACGCATATTCGCGGCAAGTAATTGACATGTCACTTATCTCCCCGCACGTACAATACCATCGTATTGTACTAGCGGGGAGAGGAGACGTAATCCATAGTTCTCCATGAGAACTATGGATTACCGTAATATTGGCGCGCATCTCGCCCGTATTGGAGCGCAAATACGCGGCGAAGTGCATGCCGAAATTACCCCGTGTGAACATACCCTCAAGCTGAACTACTAGTTTTCTTTTTTCCAGCAATGGTTGCAGAGTGTTAGTCAAAAAAAACATTAGAGAACGGACAAGCCAATCAGGCTCGGACTGGCCCACAGGGGAGTAGGGTAAACCCCCGGTGGGCCCCTGAGGATGGTAAACCTAAATTTGTTTTTTTTTAACTGCATATACATCCTTCGAGGAGGCAAAAAAGCAGAGAAAGAGAGGCAAGAGGTAGAGTATTGGGGCAGGTACAGTCATTTACAGTAGCTGTAGGGTGGGCCACTAAAATAAACTACACCGGTGGGCCCAGAAACAGCTCAACTGGTGGGCCTCTAGAATCAACTCCACCTGTGGGCCCTAGGAACCCCAGTCCGACACTGAAGCCAATGTCCACTCGTTCGATGAATTCGTCAACGGGACTAATTGGAGAAGGCAACCTTTTGCTAATCAGGCAAGTTTCCATTCTAAAACCTCTGTGAAAATTGAAGTCTTTTCTATTGATGTAACATCATAAGTAGTGTTGAGCGATTATTATCGACAAAGTTGAAATCGGCACAGTTTTTATGTTGATCGAAAATTTTAGATCAGGCGATAATTTAGGTTAAAATCTGTGCATCATCTATTAAGATCGCGCCATTTTTGGCGCTTCCTGTCATTTTAGCGGCCAGCAAATCAGCTTACAGAATAGAGTAGGGTGAGATGTGTGTGCGACGTCATGACTGGGATGTGTATGATTGCGATTGGCTGGAAAAATCACATGACCTCGTTTTACATAGAACAGCCCTTCCTGTTCATGATCCGTGTCTCTCAGCGTCTCATAGCAGTAGGACGTGCGCTCTTCCTGTGTCCAAACAGCTCAGCGAAATTATTCTATTTCTTCACAGAGAAAGCTCTACTGTTAGCTGTGATCCTTACAACTTAGATCAGAGATTGGAAGATTTTATGTAGTTAGGTAGAGAATTTTAAAGGAGCATCTACCGCTGTAAAGTCACTGGTGGGAGCGGGGGGGGGGGGTCCCCACGGGCGAACACAGTCAAGCTCTATAAAGAATACTGGATAAAGTTCACCAAGACTTAGTGTAGACATTGCACTGCAATAGCTTTATTATTAACAGTTTTCTATTGAAATATTTCCTGGATATTGGGCAGCCTGAACTTATATTAGGATACACATATTTTATAGTAACTGCAGGTCTCTGTTAGGTGCAAAACTCCACTTTTATTATCGGTATACATTTCAGATAGGTGTTCTTTTTCAATATTGCCCATTCCAGCTTTGTTGATATAGCCACCTTGCAGTTAAATTAGAATCCAGCAATTTTGTAGTCAGCACAGGTTGATAGGTGCCAAAAATACCTTTTATTATCCGAATACATTTCAGATACGTGTTTTTTCACTTTGGTGCACTACAGCTTTGTTCATTGAGGCACCTTGCACTTAATTGTGAATACAGAAATTTTGTAGTCACCACAGGTGAATTGAAAGGTGCCAAAAATACTTTTATTATCCGAATACATTACAGATACGTGTTTTTTCACTTTGGCGCACTACAGCTTTGTTGATATAGCCACCTTGCAGTTAAATTAGAATCCAGCAATTTTGTTTTGATTTGAGGGATTTGAGAATAGCTGTGATTTGCCGTCTTTTAATAAGAGACTTTCCAAAACTCTTCCATACCTTCTCAAATTTTTATATTTCTGAACATGGAGCGAAATTCAGGTGGTAAGCGAGCAAAGAGGGGGGTAGCACATGGAGGTAGAGGTACGAGAAAAGGTGCTCCTTCCAGTGCTGGCGACAACACACATGCCAGCGGATCGTCAGTTGCAGGACCGTCAGGCCTGTCATCGCTGGGTCAGGGCCCTGTGAATCTCCGTAACGAACAGCGTCGCTAATCTGTTCTTCAGTGGTTAATGCAACCTGCAGCATCATCTTTAACATAGCTAGCAATCCCTGTATTGAGACAACCGATTTAATACAATTAAAAAAAGAGAAACAAAGAAATGGTGGAATTCCATCCTATTTTTGAAATGTGTTTTCTAGAATTAAATTACTAAAAAACTTGCATGTACAAAATAGCTGGTAAAAAAATTCCTCTGAATTGTACAAGGGAGGTACAGGAAAACTTGACCAGATGTAGGTTATTCAGAGGACATGGAGTATGGAGCACGGACAGAGAACAAAGTACAGAGACAATTTCCTTCAGCACGTTGAGTAAAATAAGAAAAAGAATGCCAAGAAAAAGGGCACCTGGGTGGAACAGGATCGTTAACCACCAGTATTTCCAAGTGAAGCTCAATTGGTCCGCACTCATACGGAGGGGCAAGCGCTACCCAGGACAGGGACAGTATATGTCCAGTGAAACTAAAATGGTGGTTGAAAGACTCCTTTTTCTGGCACTTTTTAATCTGAGGTCATGCAGGTTTGGGGCTCATGCTGTGGCCCAGGACAGGTATAGTCAATGTCCAGTTCAACTAAAATGGTGCTTCAAAGACTCCTTTTTCCTTCACTTTTTAATCTGTGGGTCAGACAGGTTTAATGGTCATACTGTGGCCCAGGACAGGTATAGTCAATGTCCAGTGAAACTAAAATGGTGGTTGAAAGACTCCTTTTTCCGGCACTTTTTAAATCTGGGGGTCATGCAGGTTTGGGGCTCATGCTGTGGCCCAGGACAGGGATATTCAATGTCCAGTTCAAGTAAAATGATGGTTCAAATCATACTGCCTTCTGGCACTTTTTAATTTGTGGGTCATGCAGGTTTAAGGCTCATGCTGTGGTGCAAGACAGGGATAGTGAATGGTCTGTGATTTTTTTTCTGTAGCTTTTATAACCTAAGTGTGTTGCCTAAGATGTAGCACGTATCCATTTGACTGTTGTGGATGTTAATTCCAGCTTCTCCAGCCCTGTTTGGGTGTAAGAATGAAGGTGTTGTTGCTCTCCCATAGACTTTAATGGTCATCGATCATAATCTATCATCGACCATCGAATATCTTGTCGATGATGGTCGACTATCGACCATCGACCAATGTCGATGGCCAACGTAATCGCTCAGCACTAATCATAAGCAGAGATGCAGAGACTACCCGTGTGCTCCAGAGCCCCACACGTAGTACGGTTTGCACAACTATTGTTTTAGACATGAATCTGGTAGTCCCTGGTTCATTTTGGCAGTGAGCTGCTCCGTTGTATTGTCCGTCGCCCTCCTGCACTTTTGAAGCTGACGTTCTACTCTCATATCAATGGCTCTTGTTGCTCCACAGTTTCCATGTTGCTTATTCACAATGGCGGCATTTATCCACTCACGATACTTTCACATAAACAGTTCACAAACGCGCAGTTTTAGAAACACCTCCATCCTTGGCCTGAAAGCCAATAGTCATCCCTTTTAGCAACTCTGATATATCACCCATGTTACTTGTGACATCAATGAGGGATGTGTGTGCAGACAGCCTATCAAACACCTCATATACCTACTGAGACAATTCAACACACGTGACTTCCTTCTTCAGCAATGCACTGCCAAAAGTAGGAAGTGGTCATAATAATGTGACTTTTCTGAGTGTAAATACAGTAGTCATATACAACTCTCTCACTACAGGTGCACATAAGGGAGGTTTTTAGCTGCCTGTAGGGACCAGTGCCACACAGCTATTGTCACCCTGCTCAGTCCTGATGACAGCTCATACAGCTGCACTTTCCACAGAGCCCACAGCACGATATCAGGCAGCAGAGGTGGAACATTCTCTGTTACTGCTACTGATTAGTCTGTCAGTGCTTGAAGGGGTTTTTCAGGCCACCAAAATCATAACATTGGGGGTCACTGATCAGTCTTGGGGTATGTTCCCACAGCGTGTTGAGTCCATGTGATCATATGCTTTTAGATACATGTTTGGATCCTTCTGTTGGACCCTAAAGCGACCCAAACACACATCTAATAAATTGCAATGGGATTTTACATTGCTTTTAACTAGAAACGTGCATCGGCATTCACTTAAGCGATCGCCTATGGGTTTCACTGCGTCTTTCGGATCTCTTCTCGGATCCGTTGCAAGAATTGACATGTCAATTCTTGGTCCAAAAGACGCAGCAGGAGCCCTATTTTAAACTATAGGGTGCGATCCTGCTGCATCTAAACACCCAGTTGGATCCAATCGATGCAGCATTTTGGGATGCGATTTTCGGATCCAACACGGATCCAAAATAGTATCCCAAAAAGCCTTGTGAATAGGCCCTTACAGTGCTCAGGCAAGTGCTGTGACCTTTAAGTTGTTTGCCAGTCACAGTGCTGTACATTTGTGTACTCGGATACACAAAAAATGAGCAGTGCAGAACACTGCACACAGACAAATGCTGACTGTATGAACTTTTATAAATTCCATTACTGTTCTATCTAGTTTATGGTATCGTCAGTGTTTGCATGTGTCTTAGGGTTTGCAGTATGCGGCTGTACCCGTTTTAGTGTGTTTGCATTGGTATGGCAGCTTGCAAATGCACCATTTATATTATATTGTTTGGAGGTGCTGGTAATTTTGTTGTCTTTTATGGAAAGTATTACAAATACAATTATGGTACTGTATGTGTAGGACTAATCACAACTACTACAAAATCTACGCACCTAGTCATGAAGAGGCTGCAATGTGCACCCCGGTGCCTCATCCCCTTTAATCGGCCGTTCAGTGGAGGTGTCGGGAGTCAGGCACACACTGACCTGATACTGATATTTAAAGTCTTTGAAACCCCCTTTAAGTCCAGTAAGGGAAGGAGAAGAAAGTGTTGTAGTAGTGCTGTAGTTTTGTATTATGTCACTATTGTAACTGAGAATCCAGTCTGGCCTTTGGGGGGTGCAGTGTTCGGGAAAATACTTTGGGAAAGTATTTTAAATACAAAATACTAATGACTGAAGTATTTTAAATACAAATACTAAATACTTGCATCCCAAAGTATTTTAAATACAAATACTAATTCAAAAGTATTTTCCAAATACTAAAATACTTGAAAAATGTAAACAAAAATTTTAATAAAAACAAAAAATGGATCAGAGGTCCTTTAGCCCACTAGGATTAGCATCTACCCTGCAGATAAGTCAGTGGCCAGGATTCATTGTGTCCGACTCCTATAGAAGATGTCTGTCACATGGAGGAGAAGATGCTACAGTAAAGAGAAACAAACAAGTACCTTCCTTTAGTTACTATGCCTATTAATGTCAGGCATTTGGGAATATTAATTTAGTTTCAGTAACTCCACGTGCTTCACATTAATAGCAGTTAACCCCATCATGTCCCTCATATTAACCCCTGTGTGCCTTATATAAGGGTTACTAATATGTGAGACACATGGAGGTACTAATAAAGGACCTTAATTATGAAGATACCCAATTATTACCTCCATGTCTCTCACATATCAGTAACTCTTATTTGAGGCACACAGGGGGGATAATGTGAGGGACATGATGGGGTTAACTGCTATTACTATGAGGCACATGGAGTTACTAAGCTGTAATGCACATGACCAGACTTTTTATCTGCAATGGTGGATTTCCCCCCCTCAGCTTATACTCGAGACAATACGTTTTCCCAGTTTTTTGTAGTAAAATTAGGGGCCTCGGCTTATATCCGGGTCGGCTTATACTCGAGTATATACGGTAATTTTACGGAATGGATTACACGATCGGGATGATAAAAAACTAAAAATAAATCACGCTTCACTACAAGGCAGACTTGCATTGCTGGAACGCGCTGGAATTTTCCCTCCTCTCGTCGCACTTCGCACGAGATACGAGAAACGAGAGATTACGTGACTCGCGCTGTGCGGTGAGGCGGGTTATTTAAATGACAACATTTGTTTTGAATTTAGAAAGTAATTAAAATACTTAAAATACTTCCTAAAAGTATTTTAATTACAAATACTTTTTTTATTCAGTATTTTGTATTTTGATTACAAAATGCAAATACTGACAAGTATTTTAAATACTATTTTAATTACTTGTATTTTAAATACTCCTGAACACTGGGGGGTGGTCACTGTAGCTAGCACTCAGAAGACACTGGGAACTTTTTAGTTGTTAGCTTGCGGTCCATGTTTGTGTGCCCATCTTCTTAGAGAGGCTTTGTGGCTTGTTCTGGCTTAAGGGCACTACCAAATAACAGCATAAAGTCTAGAGCAGTACAGAGAAGGATAAGTTGAGAGTTAATGTGGCTGTGGTAACATTGAGATCATGTTATCAAGATCTACTGCAGGTCACCTGAAAGTAATAGTTTACCATTACTGATTGCTCAGCAATATTTCTATGGTATTCTAAGGCCATGTTCACACGGCTTAAAATGGGCCGTATTTCGGTCCGTAATTACGCGCCGAAGTGCGCCAATTACGGACCGAAAACGGCCCAGTCATTACGGTAATTCACAGTTCTCATAGAGAACTATGGATTACGTCTCCTCTTCCTGCTCGGCGAATCCGCCGGGCGGGGAGATAATTGACATGTGAATTACTAGCGGCGTGTACGCGCCGCTGGCAATTCAAGTCTATGGGCCGGCGAAGTGCTGGCCCCCCGCTCACTCTCCCGCCCCGTCCACACGGCGTAATTGCGGGGCGTAATTACGCCCTGCAAATACACCGTGTGAACATAGCCTTAAAGGGATTTTCTCACAGTACAGTTTCAGAGAGCCACATCCAGCTTCAGACTCGCACTTCCTAATCAGGCTGTGGGTGGTTCTACAGCAGTGATTGGCTCTAAAGGGTAAAAACTTCTTGTTTAGTTAAGTCTGTTGCTAGAGATAAGAATCTGTGACCCACCATGTTAGGACTGAGTGACTGATGGCAGCTTGGAGCAATGAGAGGTAAGATGGACCAGGGAGAGGTGGTCAGTATCCAGAGACACTTGTGTACTCTAAGAGTAGATAAACTCTTCTTTATCTCCTGACCAAAGCAAAATCTATAAAATAATGTATTTGGTAAAAGCCTTCATTTATCTTTCCCTACATGTTAAAGCTAATCATTATAGTAATAAAACCCCTTTAATGGAAATGATTCCTCAAAATATGGTGGAGTCACTTCAGCTTTCAGCATGTGCTGTTTTCTGCATGTGATATTTTAGAAGCCAGTTGTTGGCGTGACACTGAATCTTGGGACTGCACACTAAAATTCCCCTTCAAGCTCTACATTACAATGATGTGGAACTACAAGTCCCAGCATTCCTTGATAAGAAGATGCAAAAAACATAGAGGGACTTGTATAATGGGAACTGGCGGGGTGAATTTGGAGGGAATTCAGTATTGCTGTCCCCACCAAGGAGATTAATGTGGCACAGATTTTTGATTTTTTTTTTTTTTTTTACAGGCCCCTCCTTAAATCCATATATCATAATTGCCTCTTTAAAAAAAAAAAAATTCACAATATGTTATGAGCCATAACTTTTTTTTTCCTTCTTTAGGTGCAACTGTATGAGAGTTTTTATATGTGAGATCGATCATTGTTGTCATTGGTACCACCTTAGGGTATATAAAAGTTTTTGATAATTTTTTTTGAGAATGAATAAACAAAATAATTATAGTATGGATTTTTAGCGTTCATTTTTGCGGTGTTCACAAAACATAATTAACATAATTTTATAGATTGCCACATTACAGATGTAGTGAGGCCCAATACAAGTAGTTTTTATAAATATTTTGGAACATAAAGTGTTTTATTTTTTAATATGTTTACAAGGGCATTGCTATTTCATTGATTAGCTTTAAATATATAGGCAAATTGATTTTACTATCTTTGAGCAAATCTTATATCCTTCTTGTGTACACAATCTTCCCTAGATTACTTTCCATTTCTCTGCTTTTTCTAGGCTCAGGTGACATCACTCCTTGCTGTTTCTTATTAGCAGCATAGGAGCTTATTTATCTTTCTGACAAACTTTAGCCATTTACAGCCCTGTAGCCTTCTGCCCTGCTTTTTAGCCCCTTCCATCAGCAATGTCCCTCTAACAGGATCAGCTAGGAATAGCAAAGCTGATATGCCAATCACTGCTATAGAACCACCCACAGCCTGAACAAGAAGTGGTAGCCTGAAGCTGCCTGTGAAGAGCAGAAGGTGTAACGCCGCACAACCCTTAATCCCTTACTGACATTTGATATATGTTTACATCATGGCTGGGGAGGGGTTCCCGCAAATTGCAATATTTTTACAGCAAGGCAATTGTGTGGACTGAAAGGCAGAGCACACACGGTCGCTGAGGGAAACTAGCTGCATGTTAGAGCTGGTAAACTGCTCCCTCAGTCGCCATCAGCACCCCGCTGCACAATTGCGGTGTGCTGATGGCTGTCATGACAACCCCAAAGGCTTCTGAGATGTCTCTGACATTACATCACCTGGCTGTGCCCGAGGGCGCCCCTAAAATTGGAGTAAAAAGCGATAAAAAAGTAATGTAATTTGGTGACAATAAAAAACATCAATTCGTCCCTCAAAAAAAAAGCCCTCACACAGCTCCCTATATGAAAAAAAAGTTTGGCTATTAGAATACAACAATGCATAAACATTGTTTTATACAGAAAAAGTAAAACGTTATGGCTCTAAGACTAAAGTGATGCAAAAACATGTTTTCTTTTTTAAATAAATGTTATCCTTTTTTATTATTTTTTATGTAAAAGCAGGAAAACATATAAACTTGGTATCGCTGTAATCATATTAACCTGCTGAGTCAAGTTACTGTGTTAGTTATACCACACGGTAACCGCTGTAAAAATATAAAAAAAACACTACCAGGATTGCTGTATCTTGTTCATCCTGTCTCCCAAAAACCTTGATGAAAAGCAATCAAAGTATTATATGATCCCCAAAATGGTACTAATGAATACGTCAACTCATTCCACAAAAGACGAGCCATTATACAGCTACGTGTACAGAAAAATAAGTGCTACGGCTGACATAATGCATTTTTTTACAAACAAATGTATAATGTGTAAAGTTATTAAAACACAATGGAATATATAAAATTGATATTGTTGTAATTGTAACGCCTGCATAGTAAAGTTATCATGTCATTTATAAAGCGCGGCAAATGCTGAAAAAATGAAAGCCAAAAAACAATGTTGGAATCTCTTGTTTTTGTCCCCCCCCCCCCTCCCCAGTTTCATGGCCCAATACTTATACTCATACTATATGAATTCCCTCAGGGGTGTTGACTCCAAAATGAGGTGATTTCTGAAAGGTTTCACTTGTTCTTGCACATATGAAATGGCACCCACCAAGATCTGTGTTCCAAAAGGAATGGGCTCCCTTTTCTTTACCCCTCATGCACCCAAAACAGCAGTTTTACCAAATTAAAAGGGGATGCAAGGGTAACAAATTTTTTTATGCTTTTTTTTTAGGATTTTGTAAATTAAAAATTTTACAGCCCTTGGGGTGCTTTCCCCCATCGTTTTGATGGTTTTTTTTTATGCATTTTTTTTGAGAGGCCAAAACAATTTTAAAGCTGTACATTTTCGCAAAAAATCATGGGAAATTTATTTTTACCGCAATTTTTGCCGCGCTTTTTTTTGCAGCAATTACAGCAATTTGCTGTCCTTCCCTATAAAAAAAGCACAAAAAGCTTTTGGGGAAAAAAACCCTAATGCTAAAAAAATAGTGAAAACCTGTGGGTTCAATATTTCCTACACCCTTGGGGTTTATTCCTTCGGTTGTTTTCAAATGAGGTCTTTTTTAAGGGTATTAAGTTCTAGCACTTAATAAAAATGAGACCTTAAAATCCAATAGGTTCTCCTCCTTTTCTGAAGCTTGCAGTTGAGTCAAATTGCGCACCTGGGCCAGAACCTGGGGAATCCATTTTGATTTGCGTTTTTTTGGTAATGTCAACTGTCCTCCATTAAATGATGGGATATATTTGAAAACCTGTAAACAGTAATATTCTAAAATTTCACTTCTAATTCCCTAATCTCTGTAAAACACCTAGAGGGATAACAAACTTCCTAAATACTGTTTTAAATACTTTAAAGGGTGCAGTTTTTTAGATTAAGTCAGTGATGGGGGGGCTCTTACAGATAGGTCCCTCAAAGCCACGTCAGAACTAGACTGGTACTTAAAAAAAAAAAAAAAAAAAAAAAAAAGTTGCAAATTTTCTTGAAAATTTCTAAGCCCCATAATGTCGTACAAATAATGGACAATTAAAAAATGATGGCAACCTACTAGATGCTAGTTATAAACTATGTTGTGTTTCTTTTTCTTTTTTTGTCCATCTATAGGATTAGACTGTGGCATCCCTTGAGCTTTGTTAAAATACATAGCAGTACATGACTGTATTGCTCTCTATTACTCCCGTGACAAAGCTAAACCCTTCCTCCAGCAGAGCCTAATAAGCTTCTGTACATATAGTAGGACTGTGGGAATTAACCCTCGGAATCCAGAGTGGCTGAATCTGGATTATCAATTACGGTAGTCAAGCACTGGATCTCCAAGTATAATTAAAGATGAAGAAGTTTATTCTATTACAACACATTTTGTGTTTCCCAAGAACCACTTTCTCATATAGCCTCTGTACATGGCAGACTCTGAAGCCATTGTTTGGCCACCAGCTACTATGGCTACCATTACATTGATGGGTGACAAAGAAAGCCCCTTTCCTCTGTCAACCACCTGAATGCCGTGCCCACTGTTGTCCATGGGATGGGGGGGGGGGGTTGATTATTCTGGAACAGAGCTTTGAGTAAGCCTGTTAGACCCTTGTTGTACAATACAGTATTCTCCTGCTGTAGATGGTGCAGGCACAGCTTCCATGAACAGTGCCCAAGAGAGTTTCTGCCTCGTCTCGGGGTCTGGAAGAGCTTCAGTTTTTTGCAGAAAGTTGGCAAGAATGCTTTAGTGGCTGGCTGCATCTACTAGCTGAATCCTACCTCAGAGGATTCCCATCAGGCCATTTTTTAATTATGAGAATGATAATTTTGAGTGTCTGGATCATGGGATTAATTATGTGAGACACATGGAAATATGTTGTTTATACCTCCATGTACATCATTTGGAAACTGTTATATTAGGCACATTGGGGTTAGTAATGTAAGATACAAATTTAACTTAAAAGTAAGGGCATGTCACTACGGCAATGGTTTGTGGACGGTTTTTCAGATGGTTTGCGGTTTTGCAGACCGCCTGAAAAACCGGCCGCAAACTAACACACCGGGTCGGACGGAATGTGAACATATCAGTGGGAAGCGGGAGGGCTTTTCTTTGCTCATCGCGCAGAAAAGTCATCTCCCGACGGCAGTGGGAACGGCACTAAAACAGGACAAATACCGGTTCAGATAAACCGACCGGTATTTGTCCTTTGCCGTGGGGATGAGCCCTAAGGGTTTATTCATACATAGCAGTTGTGCTGTAATTAAGTGCCACAATTACTATGCCGCCGCAGAATGCTATAGTTCTGATGCGATTTCTCAGTAAATGTGGTGTTGTGCCATAATTTTGGGGTGATTTTGACTGCTATGTGTGAATAGAGCTTGAGCATTTGGACCTTCCCCTTTTAAACACTTTGCATTTTCCTCTGTTCTATCAATCTAGTATAAGTCTGCCATTTCATTATAAAACCAGCACTTCTTTAGGTAACAGACAGATGAGGCCTCATTACTTAGCTATCTTGCTAAAAGTCACAATTGTTTTACTTGTTTTTTTGGAAAGAATTTCATAGTCAATGACTAGTGTAAATTCTCAACCCTAATTCTTGGAAAATATTAACAGGACATCTGTCTTCTCACTGTGGCTCATGTATGGATGTGCTTCTTATATGCCTTTATCTCTGCTTGCCAAAAAAGAGATTTGGCTTTTTCCTACACCTTCTAAATGTGAAAGTTACCACCTACCCTTGTTCATACAAAACTTTTTCTGTTGTAAACAGACAGATGGGCTTTAGAAATGTGACTGGCAACTTCGAAAAACCTGACTATGAAGATGACTTTTTCAAACACTGTTTGGTGGGCAGCTTCAGCCAGCAGCGGCTCAGTGATGTGCACCAATTATTTGGGCATTTACTGCCGGGTGTTATTTTTCATGCTACACATCACTCAGCAGGTAGAACTGTTTAAGATGGATAAAATATATTTTTATCTGCACATTATGCAAGGAGAATTTGTCACCAGACAGATCTCCTGAACTTCAGGCTCTGGAATATTCTCTAGTAACAGTAAGATACCCAAACTCCCACGCACTGTGTAACTATATGTAAGCTTGAACCGAATGTTGCACAATGCTCCCCTCTGATAAATGAGCATCACATGACTGGTTCCAGAGTCATTTGATCTTGATCAGAAAATAAGCCAAGAGGGACAGGTTTTTATCGGGTAAAGGGTAAACAAAGGGTATACTTTCTAATGGAAATCTGATTTGGTGCTTGAAGGGTAACGGTGTTTAGTGAGCTCAGAGAGAGCACGATAGTTTACAGATAAGAAAATTGTGTTAATAACAAGAAATAAGGTTTTAAAATAATGGGAAAAAAAATAACTTGACAAAGGCGAGAAGCCTAATACTTTTACATAGCAGGTGCCATGTCATTTAAGTGTTATCTGTTATCAGATACTCTGTATTCATATAAATTAGTAAGTTTTATAAACAAAACACACCACATTGCTTTAACATTTATTATGAAGATAAGTGCCAGCTATTTTATTTTTTTATGGTGACCGTTATTTTAGACTATGCAATACGTTTACTACTCGTGGCCACTATTACTAGTGCGTTTACATTATGAGGGACACAGCGCTGGAAACAGCAGGTCTGACACTAGCTTGTTCTGTCCTCAGCCAGGGGGCCAAAAACTATGTGACAGGTTCTCTTTAAGTCAAGCATAAAGGGCTTCTCCACTTTAGACAATTCATATTTGCTGGATGTGTCCCTTTACTAAAGTCGGTAAAAACCTGGCAACAAGTGTTCAATTTCCTTGCAGCACCACCACAGGGGAAATGAAGAATTACATGTTGTCTATTTAAATCAACAGGAGATATGTGTAATGAACAGAACAGGTCCTCCAGAGCAAAAGACACTCGTAATGTTGCACTTCGGTTCTGGTTGGCCTGAATGGAATTAAATAGACCCTAATTCTAACCATATGTTAAGCTTATGGTTAGGGTTGATTAAGGGGTTAACTTACCGGTTCGGTGATGCAACACTCCCACTGCAGCCTAAGTTCTGATCCGGTGTCGCATCTACTGTTACTTCCAGTTACTTCACTATAGGTCCAATGTGGTGGTAACTGGAAGTGACGTGGGACAGAGTATCATACTGAAAGTAAGGCCACATCAGGAGTATTGCATCACAGGAACAATAGGTTAACACTCTAAAATCCCTTATCTAACTGCAACCGTAATTTAGGGTTACAGTTATAGTGAGAGATATTTTTAGAAAAATGTTTGCAATTCCAGACATTCCAAGAAGAAATATTTTCACAACATTGGTCAAATCTGTAATGACTCGAACATGACCCCAATTGGGCAGTGCTACTCTTTATATTCACTCTACAATATGGTCAGGAGATGAGGATGATGGATAAAGGAATGCCCCCCCCCCCCACCCCTTCTTAACTCTGAATTTCTATCGAGGCGCTGTAAAAAATAGGTTTGCGGTGACTGGGGGACCCGTTAAAGAAGTCTGTCTAAGGTCATCTATGGGCAAAAAGATGAAATATGTTTTTGTCCAGTTTTCAGTTTGAACTTCTACCATCTTCACTATGTTTGGGAGATTGACAGATCATTTTGGCTGTTTTTGCCCTAGCATGGCATCTATGGACAGGTGTTGTGAAATATCGAGAGATTCCTTTCATCACTTTGTTGCAGCAGCAAGAAAGTTTTCATTATATCATTTTTCTCGCTGTGTTTTATATAATTATGGTCGCTTGAATAACTAACTGACCCTGTTATGGTGGCTAGAGAGTAATTAACAACACATAAGACTAAATTACAATTTGGCCTAGAGCAAATAAAATCAGAGTGTCACCTCAGAAGAGGTACAGTGGGCCCTGACTGCCACTCAACCCATTGTCCCTGCCTACTTGGCGTACTGCCCTAGATTGCAGACCCCAACTGGACGACAAATCCTATGCTACTAAGTGCGGGGCTGTCAGGGGAAAGCAGAGTCAAACAGTCCAGGTCGGTAACGGTCAGGAACATAAAAGCCAAGAATCGGAAACCAGAAAAATAACGAGAGACTAGTCAAGGGTCAAAACACGGGCGGTAACGTGGTACAGAATCGGAGGACAAAAACGTGGTCAAGAAGCAAGCTGAAGTCAAGTAAGCTCGAGTATACAAACGCACTAGGAAACAAGGGGAAACGCAAGGGATAACCTTTCACAAGCAAAGGCTCACAACACTGAGCAGGTTTAAACGAGATGCCTGGACACCGCCCCAGCAGCTGATTGGTGCTGCCTCCGAGCCGCACCAATTGGCCTGTGTGATACACCCTCTGACTATTAGAACCCGAGCTGTCAATCCTATGCTCATCAGTCCAGCTTCTCCCTGGGTGTGTCGACTGGCTAGAGGGATTAACCCCTGCAGCGCCTTGCTCATCCACGGCAGAAACGTGTGCCGTGACACAGATTTCCTAACCACCACCCAAAATTATTCTGTCTATAGCTAAAATATAACTTTTAATAAAGGATCTGTCTAATAGTCATTAAAAAAGAAAAGGCAATGGTGCACATACAGTCAAACGAACCCTGACAGTTGTCAGTATTGGAAAATAGTCAGTGCCTGCAGAACACTAAGGGCAACATAAATGTACAGGACTGCATCAGTATTCTGGCGTCTTTTCAGCACTGTTCTTTAGATTTATAATTAGGTGCACTCCAATATTAGGCACATTATGGGGCACCCATGGCACTTTGTAATGTTCACAAGATGTGGAGGCGTGTCGCAGAACAACCGTATGATTCTACACATTTATGACTGGAGGACAGCAAAACTGGCCATATTACTGCTGGAACAGCCAGACCAAGTTAAAGGGGGTTTATCTGAGCCTGATTTGTCATTTTGGAGCTAGAAAGCACTAAATCTATGACCCGCAGTAGAACAGGTTCATAAATTCGGGTGCATTCTAGGCTAGTAATGGGTTCCAAAATACATACATTTCATCCTTAATCTCAGTATACACCCTGCCTATAACTAAAAGTGAGATTCACTGCCCCTACAACATGTTTCACCACATATATGTTATCGTTATGATGCAGTAACTTTGTGACTTTGCCCTATGAACCTCTAAGGATGCCACCTATGTGGAGAAACATGTTGGGGTGGTAGTGGGGGGGGGGATCTCACTTTTAGTTATAGGGAGGGTGTATACTGAGATTTAGGATGACATGCATGAAATTTGGCGTTTACACGGCAAATTTCATCTGATTAAAAAAGGCATAGAATGCTACAGCGGGTCATAAATCAGGTGCATTCCAGCGCCTGCACGACCG
This sequence comes from Phyllomedusa bahiana, assembly GCA_025379985.1. NCBI lineage: Eukaryota > Metazoa > Chordata > Amphibia > Anura > Hylidae > Phyllomedusa > Phyllomedusa bahiana. The sequence goes on along the minus strand of JAODAL010001691.1, from coordinate 93,439 downwards.
TTCAGACTCGGCTATACCACTTTGAAAGTGCTCTACCTGTTCCAGCTGTAATGCGCCTAGGAATGCTGTAGTGAAGCTATAAATCTAAAGCTTCGCTACGGTTCTAGTGAGTTCTGCCTACCACACGCCCTCCGAGATCGCTCGCATTACAAAGCACTGCAGGCGCTATGTAACGCGCCTCATGCGGGAGATTTGAAAATGTATGAACGGGGCTGTGCCTGATATCGGGCTGGAAAGACGCCAGATATCTGGCGCAGCCCCGTTCATACATTGGGTTGAACAGTGCCCGGAACAAAACTGCACAAGCAAGCAGTAAAACAATGCAGTTATCCAAAATAGAAAAATCCAGCACGATCCACCGAAAGATATAATTAAAATCCAACAAAATTTATTAGTACAAAATATTAAAAAAAAACAAAAAAAAAAAACTCAACATACCCAGCACACAAGATGTGAGTCCAGAAGTAGTAGTACAGAGACTCGGGTTGTAATACGCTGACGCGTTTCAGGCGAGACAAATGTGCCCTTCCTGATACAGACACACTGCAGTATTTTGCCTCTTGTATGCACTAATGTGCTCATCTGGCAGAATTGGGGGAGGGGGAGGGGCTTTTTTAGGCCCATTCAGTTAGTGATTTAGATAAAAGGAAATACCAGCCCTCTGTGTAAACACCAATCTGCTGTTATTATTCACCATGACGCTTAAAGAAAATCTATCACCAATTTTTCTACTAATTAAAACAAGACACTAATGCATGGTCTTTTCTTCGTAGCTGTTTTTATTTTCTGGTTGTAGATTTCTCTGCATATGATTATGGGAGCAGCCATCTTGCCTGAGCAATGATTTGCAGCAGCTACATGGACATAGGAGCCTGTTAATAGAAGCAGATCCATTAACTTCTATAGGAGGGTTTTCTAGGCATGCTCTATGACCTGGGAAGAAGCTGCTGTGCAGAGAGGGGGAGCTGTGACTATCTTCTATTGTGAATGGTGGATCCTGTGTTATCTATATACATTGGTGTCACCTTTCAGTGTAACCCTGCTTGTACTGATAATGAGGAGACTACTGAAAAGTTCCCTCTACAAAACAGGAAGTATCAGACTATTGTGACTGGTGGGTCCTGTGTTATCTATACACATAGGTGTCACCTTTCAGTGTAATCCTGCCTGTGCCGATAATGAGGAAACTGCTTAATTTTTTATTTTTTTTAATAGAACAGGAAGAGTCAGACTGCTATTACAGACTATTTATTATGTGTGGTGGACAAAGCAAAAACTGTAGGTTTTCAGGACTTAAAAAAAAAAAAAAAAACAAATGATACTGATATGAAAAAAACACAACCAAAAATTCTTAAAAAATGTGTGTAACATAAAAATATAAACAATAAGTCATTTTCTGATTACCCATTCCCTTAAAGGGGTTGTCTCACTGCAAGGATTATTTTTTATGTTAAAGATCTTGCAAAAACAAGTCACTTTGCAATAAGTGTCCATTAGCAGTGTCCTACATATTCCCTCTTGTATAGGCTGCATCAGCTCCTCAAGTCGCTATAGCTACAGACCTGTTCGATCTCTCCTGATAGGCTGCCAGTGCCTATAGCTGCAGACCTGGTGTCCTCAGCAGCTTGGCACTGCAGACCAATAAAGTCGGTAAACACCACTAAATTAAAAAATGAAACTGAGAAAGCAGGTCTGAGGTAAGATGAATTGATGTAGTGAGACAACCCCTTTAAGGGATTATTGATTTTAGGCCATCGATATCCTCAATCCCTGGTGTAGGACCCTGTCGGCTGTAGATGAAGTTTATTAGCGCTCTGCCTGTGCCATAAATTTACATTGCTTAACACTAACTTTACAGTATGTAGCACAATGGCAGCTGACATAATAGAATATGGCTCCTTATGTTAGACTCCCTGTCAAATCTAAGGCTATGTTCATATGACGTCTTTCAGGACGTATTTCGGGGCATAACTGCGCTGCAATGTGCCCCGAAATACGTCCTGTAATTACGATAATCATAGCTCTCATAGAGACATGTCACTTCGTTCCGGCTTATATGTGGCAGGGATAATGAAAGTGAATGGAGCTGGCCTTGGCCCGGACCCCCTGTGCTTTAGAAGAATGCGCTGACTAGCCTGTTCTTCTAAACACATGGTGTCTTGCGGCGCGCACAGGTACGCGCCGTGTGAACATACCCTAATAATGTTGACCTCCACCCAGGAAGATACTTATGTTTCAACAATGGTGCGTTCTGATGGTTGGTTACTCCCATTTGTATTTACAGTTTTACCCTATGGATGTTGGGCATTTGCCTAAAGATGATGTTGCGCTTTGACTTCAAGTTCTATCTATATACTGATGAGGAACCATCGGAGGAGCGATTCTGGACGGTGTGGGATTTAACAGGTCGGAAACAATTTTTTTTTTCCTGTCTTTATTTTCTATTACTAGTTCTTGCTTCCCTCTTATCTTTTAAAAGGATAAAACCAAGAAAGAATTGTGAATACCTAGACGTGGGATGCTATGTCATGAGAGAACTGTATGTCAGAAACTATGCTCAGAATTTTGCTGCTACTCTGTATTTGTTGTTCCTTGTGCACCAGCGCTCTTGTATGTTTGCAAGCATCAAGATGCAGGCCTTCAGAGGAAGAAGATCAGATGTACATCTTTAGACGTTAACTGGAATAAGTCAAAACTTTTTGGAGCTAAAATTGTCTTTTGCCCAAAATCCTAAACAAAATCCCCCATGACCATGGCTACAGGGCTAGAACACAGTTGGTGGCTACTCCTGGGCAAAACATTTGGTTGAGATCTCCACTGTCCTATAATGACTAGTTAAAGTGAACCTGTCACATGGATTAGGCCCCCCTTGCTGAGGGCAGCACAAGCTAGTGTCAGACCTGCTGTTTCCAGCGCTATGTCCCTTATTCTGTAAGACGCAGCAGTTTTAGAGCATTTACCCCTCAAATCTTATTCATGAGCAGGTGTTGGCTCCACCCACCAAAGGCTAGCTCCGCCCACTGACAGTTATTCACGTTTCTACCTATTCAAAGTAATAGGTTTATCAGTTGAGGTGGGCGGGGCTAGCCTCAGGTGGGCGGGGTTTGAAAAAAACTGACTCTTTGAATGACTCTTCTGGCTGAAAACTGCAGATTTAAAGCATTAAATATACGAAAACTGCCGCATCTTACAGAATAAGGGACACAGCGCTGGAAACAGCAGGTCTGACACTAGCTTGTTCTGTCTTCAGCCAGGGGGGCAAAAAATATGACCGATTCTCTTTAGGTTAATCTGACCAAATACATATCTATCAATGATTTTTTGGCAATGTAAAGTGTATTCGTACAGCCCAATTGACTCCCAATGTTTGCTATTCTAGCAAAAGAAGAATCTAGCATATTGGGCCTCATTTATCAAATCCGTCTAAGTGTAAAACTGTCTTTTGTTTAACACAGTTTTGATAAATGAGGCCCATTGTATTTTAACAGCCCACTCATTTATTCCCCTATAAGTGAGTGGAAGTGGTGTGGTGTGGCAGATTTACGTTGTTGGAGATAGCCTAAAACTCCTAAGTCTTGCTTCTGGGAGTGTCTAGGAAGTAGTGGAAGGAGATGGGGAAGGTTCCTGAGCTCTTGTCCCTTTGGCCCTTGCTGTAATCCCACCCAGTCTAGATATTTTAAGTGGAGCATTCACTTTCAGTAGTATTTATATAGTCGGATAACTCTTCAGGTATGATGCTTTGCATTTGGTGATGATGCTTGGGATGTTTTTAGGATTCATTGCCAAGACTGGTGTTGAGATTCTCTCATTAAACAAAGAGTTTAAAGTCTTAATGATGTGGGAACCTATGTAAATGATCGTCTCTCGCCATATTCTGCTTAGTTTAACAAGCTCCTCAGGCCAATAGCGTATGTTTTTTTTTTTTTTTTTTGTAGTAGAAAGTAAGAGCTCTCCAAAATCTTTGAGATTTTCCCTTCTCCATGATGTGTGAATTGAAGAGAATGAGACAGATGGGGCTGTGTGATCAGGTTACCTGTCACAGAAACACATCTGCCAATGCAATCCATCCTCCTGTTTCTCACAGCAGCGCCAGTGAACCCGAGCACAGGAGATGCTATGAGGAATAAAAAAGGGAGAAGGGCCTGACTGGGCAAATCTGTAGAACTGTACAAACCTTGCTTTTATCACACATACAACTTTTCCTGATTGAAGATTAAGACAGTCTTGCATTTCAATTAAATATATCCTTTCTTCCTTTGCTCCACATGTACTTTTCTTCTGAACTCGCTAATTGTACATGATCAAATTCACAGAATTGTACAAACAGTGGTATTGAAGCATAGGCCCATTGAATTAAATAGAACTAAGCTGCAATACCTCACACAACCCATGAAACATTAAAGAGGTTGTCTCACTACAAGGATTGCTTTTTATGTTAAAGATCTTGCAAAAACAAGTCACTTTGCAATTTATATTCATTAACAATATCCTACCTATTCCTAGATATCCACTCTTGTGTGGGCTGCATCAGCTCCTCAGGTCGCTATAGCTACAGACCTGTTTACTCTCTCATGATAGGCTGCCAGCACTGGTTGCTATACCTACTGGCCTCTACTGCAGCCTAGTGGAAGCGAGTAAACATGCCCCTGACTTCAAAATGAAACCAAGAAAACAGGACTGAGGTAGGATGAATTAATGTAGTGAGACAACTCCTTTAAAGTAATTGTCAGATATACATAGATTAACTAAAAGAATAAAACAAACAATTCAATAAAGAGAAGTTATATAAACACTATTTCGGTATGAGACTTCTATGTAGGTTCGAAATTACTTCAATGTGAAAAAGTTGCCACACAAAGTTGTTTCAAACTATCTTAGCTACCCTTAAAGGATAGAATTGATTTTAAAGGGGCAGAGTATAATTTTAGCCCCCGCTCACTCGAGGTTGAAAATGTAAGTCTATAACTTTTACATAGGTAAGGTCATGGTTCATTAGGATATTTTCAAGTTTCTAATTCAGATCCTATTAGACTCCACTTGAACTAGCTTGGAATCTTCTGCTTTCTATTGCTTAAATAGGTCATATATTCTCATACAATCCTCATGAATCACCTCTTGTGGACATACATTTCAATTCTTACTAATGCTACCACCTTTTCTGAGCTTTTCAGACTTGACTTTATATAATGACCATGAAACTGTGCCATGACCTTCAAAGGAGCAGGTTTGCTGGTCCATAGTTATTAAATGGGCTAGTGCACACTGCTCATTTCCTCTATCACCTGCCCTGTCTGCCCTCTATATTTGTATTTCCATTTGTCTTGTTGCCTGAGGAATAAGTTTTTACTAGTTAATGTACTGCAACATTATCTGTCTACTTTGTGACTCTTTAGGCCTGATCCAGCTAGACTTACCACTATCCTACTGGGCTGCTACAGGTCCTGATTTTTGCCTTGTATTAAGTGACAACCAGCCTGAAAACCAAGATGACGGAACTCCACCTGCCCTGAGTTTTACCCTCTATCCCAATGACAGATTCCACCTCCCCTGGTTTTAGCCTATACGAGATGAGGATCTCCCCTGCCCGGGTTTTAGCCTCTATCCCGAGAGACGGGAACTCCCCCTCCCCGAGTTTTAGCCTTTTTAACCGGATGACGGAACTCCCCCTCCCCTATTTTCCCCTCTATCCCGAGATGAGGGACTCCCCCCTCCCCTGATTTTACCCTCTATACCGAGATGACGGAACTCCACCTGCCCTGAGTTTTAGCCTCTAAAACGGATGAAATCTCCCACCTGCCCTGGTTTTAGCTCATCCCAAGATGACGGAACTCCACCTCCCTGATTTTTTACCCTCTTACGAGATGACGGAACTCCACCTGCCCTGAGTTTTAGCCTGTATACCGAGATGACGGAACTCCACCTGCCCTGAGTTTTAGCCTTTTCCCAGATGACGAACAAAAACCTCCCCGAGTTTTAGCCTCTATACCGAGATGACGGAACTCCACCTGCCCTGAGTTTTAGCCTCTATACCGAGATGAGGAAATCACCTCCCGAGTTTTAGCCTGAATACCTAGATGACGGAACTCCACCTGCCCTGAGTTTTAGCCTCTATACCAAGATGACAGAACTCCACCTGCCCTGAGTTTTAGCCTCTATACCGAGATGACAGAACTCCACCTGCCCTGAGTTTTAGCCTCTATACCAAGATGACGGAACTCCACCTGCCCTGAGTTTTAGCCTCATACCAGAGACGGAACCCCACCTCCCCTGGTTTACCCTTTATCCCGAGATGACGGAACTCCACCTGCCCTGAGTTTTAGCCTGTATACCAAGATGACGGAACTCCACCTGCCTGATTTTAGCCTATCCCCGAGATAAGAACTCCCTGCCCTGGTTTTGCCTCTATCCGAGAGAAGAACCCACCTCCCCGAGTTTTAGCCTTAACCAAATGACAAACTCCCCCGGCCCCTGATTTTAGCCTCTATACCGAGATGACAGAACTCCACCTGCCCTGAGTTTTAGCCTCTATACCGAGATGACAGAACTCCACCTGCCCTCACCTATTGCCAGTTTGACCACTGTTATTGCCTGATTCCTCTGTACTGCAGTCTAGAGTGTTGGCTATTGCTGTTGGAGATTGTACTGAGTGTAGCAAGCTAGGAGTCCCCTGCAGTGAAGACTAGAATCCTGTAGAGGGGTTAAAGAGTAAAGACCAAGATGTTCCATAGACTCTTGTCCTTGGTGTAACAATCTGCCATGTCCATGTGAACAAAGGGTTAACCAATCTTCGGGTAGGGCCTTGTGCATTCTACACCTTTAATTCAGTTCAAAAATGATCTTAAAATATTGTCAAAGAGCAGTTATTATTAGTCTGTACAATAAAAGCTTAACTAATGAAGTAGTTGTCATAAGGATGGGGCTAAATTTCAACCCATTTATGGGGTGTTTTTTGCTGCTTTTTTTAGATTTACTGGGGAAAATCTTTTTTTAAGGGGGGGTACTTTTTTAAAGGTTTGAGTGGTTTTTCTTGAAAAACCCATTGTGTTACACAGGTGATTTTTTTATATTTTTTTTTTTTTTTTTGTTGGGGGGGGGGGGGGGGGGGGGGGGGGATGACCACATTTGCCCCCAGTGGTGGTTTTCCAATTTCTGATTGGTTTTATGGTTTTTTAATGTTATCATTTCTGAGATGTAGGCGTTATCCTCAAGGAAAACATAGCTGGCTCCTTACATTTTAAAACAGTGAGAAAGGTAAAAATGCTCTCCAATGATCTTTAATGCTCTGACTGAAAAAAAAAATCCGTTTTAGTAAGTAAGGGTCTTTAATTTTAGCATCTTGGCAAGATTTCCAAACTAGAAGGGCCCGTTTTTCCGACTGGTATTTGTCTGGTTTGTGTGCCATGCACACAGCCGTGGAAGGGGTGGGGGCGGGCGACTTTTTTCCGTGAGGAGTGCAGAAAAGCCCCCCCCCCCCCTTAACATTCACTTGCACATATTCTGTCCAAAAAACGGATGGAAGAATGTGCACATTGAATGTCCCTCGGGCGGCCCGCGGGGGGAAAACCTGTGCAGTGGGGACTACTGCATGGGTTTTTTTTTCATAGGGCCCATTGTGTGTTTGGGGCGGTTTTTCGGCCGGTCTGCAAAACTGCAAACCGTCTGAAAAACCGGCCGCTAACCCGTGCCGTTGGGACATGCCCTAAAAGGCCAGGATGTTTCCTACTGACTTTTGTCTTATATTTTACCCTTAACTGTTATTGCAAAAATTTTTTAAAGAAATTATCTGTTTTGACAATCCTGTTTAAAAAAAAATTCCCCCAAAGCTAAACACATTGCATACTATTAGGGCACGGCAATATTGGGGGAACCGGTAGCTAATTCTGAATTACCATAAGGAGAACAAATCAGTACACAGTCCCCATTAAAACCGGTGGGATAGCTGTGTAGTATGCAGACATACCTCATGCTTTCAGTGGCTAGATCCACTCCTTGTAGTCATTCTCTGCATTGGGTTATAGGTTGGGGCCCTGTAGGGGGATACTCCATCTAAAAAACAAAAGCAGGTTTTTTTTTTGTGTACATGCAATGCTGGCTCCCCAACAATACTCTACCAGCTCAGTTGCAGCCATGAATTTTGAATCCTTTCATTATGACATCGGTGCTATGTTGGGTTAACTTCCTGTAAAGAACAGGATTACATCATTACCTATCAAATCCTTACTGACAGCTCTCCAGTACCTCCTCTCCTTACCTATTCCCACCTTCATGTTCCACTGTTTGTCCGTCGCTATATGTAAAGCTCCTATAATTTCTGAATTCTAAAAGACCAGTTGAAACAATGGTTTGTTGAAGTTTTAACCCCCCCCCCTCACTCACATTGACTATCGGTGCTATGATTGCTGTGTGTGCAATCTCCAGTGTATTCTGTGCAATGCTGCTACAACAGGTTATCCTCTGCCTCCTGCTTGATAGAGTTGACGGGAAGAAACCTATCACAAGCAGGAGGCAGGGTGGACAAGCTCAATCTGCATCTCATTAAAATATACAGGAGCCTATGCAGCAGGGGGTATAAAGTTCTATGTACCGTATAAGCCAACCCGAGTATAAGCCGAGGCACCTACTTTTACCCCAAAAAAGGGGAAAACTTATTGACTCGAGTATAAGCCTAGGGTAGAAAATGCAGCGGCTACTGGTAAATTTTAAAAATAAAAATGGATACCAATAAAATTACATAAGCAGTTTAATGTCCCCCATAGGCAATTATAGGCAGATATATGGCCCTATATGCACGTATATGGCCCCATAGGCATGTAATAGGCAGTTATATGTCCCCCATAAGCAGATTATAGGCAGGTTTATGGCCCCATAGGCAGGTAATAGGCAGGTATATGGCTCCATAGGCAGGTAATAGGCAGGTAATGGCCCCATAGGCGGTAATAGGCAGGTATAGGGCAGGCGTAGGCAGGTATTAGGGGCAGGTATAGGCAGCTGTAGGCAGGTATAGGGTGGCTGTAGGCAGGTAATAGGGCTGGCTGTAGGCAGGTATAGGGACGGCTGTAGGCAGGTATAGGGCCGGCTGTAGCCAGGTATAGGGCAGGTATAGGGCCGGCTGTAGGCGGGTATAGGCAGGCTGTAGGCAATAATAGGCAAAATAAAAAAACAATCACTTACCTGGATCCCCGCTGCTCTGTCTCCCGGGCGCGCTCCGCGGTCTTCCCGGCACAGGTGGATGATGTCATCAGGCCGCGCACGCAGCGTGATGACATGCACGCTGCCTGTGCTGGAAACTCCGGAGGGCCGCGAGTCTGCAACTGCCCAGAGTCCACTGCGGAGCACGGAGCGCTCGCTCTGTGCTCCGCAGTGGTATCTCTTTACCTGTGTGCGCTTCGGAGGAGTCGCATATAGGGGAAGGGATCGCGGACAGCTGGCCCGGGCGCTCACTCGGCAATCAGTTATATGCGCTCCCTGAGGAGCCGCATATAGCTGAAGCGTCCCTGTCGGCGCACGGCCATCGCAGCGCCCGAGTGCCAACAGTGACTAGAGTATAAGCCGAGGGGAGATTTTTCAGCACATTTTTTGTGCTGAAAAACTCGGCTTATACGCGAGTATATACGGTAACTAATCTATCATTTGCTGCTGTTTTCACAGATGTTTTCTCACTACAATGATTAGCTGTAGGCAAAGTTAAATAAAGACTATTACCAAATACATTGCTTTTCAGATTTTGCTTTGTTTAGTGGATAGCAGAGATTTTATCTCCTGCTTGTTTATACAAGTTTGTCTAGGTCACCAACCATCTCTCTCTGCTGTCATTGCTGCGGCTTCCCTATGGAGAAACTTTACCTTATAGAGCTCTGTAGCCTTGTGCACTACAGTTTACAGACCTCGAGCATTCATCTCACTGTAATATGCTCAGCTTTGAATAGCAGAGCTGATATGCTAATCACTGCTATACAACCACCCACAGCCTGAAAAGGAAATGGGAGTCTGAAACTGGCTGTGAAGAGCAGGCTCTATGAAACAGCATGGTGAGAGAACAGCCCTTTAAATTGGAGGAAGTGTTCTCTCATGACGCTTCTTCTCTGCAAAGCCAGCGCCATAATGGGAGATGTAGAATGTCTACATTAGTATTTAATATTAGTCCATTTTACACTGTAAGCGAAAAACCATTGCTGGATGGATTTCATTTAAAGGGGTTTTCTCACTATAATGATTGGCTTTTAACATGTAGGGAAAGGTGAATGAAGACTATCACCAAATACATTGCTGTTTTGATTTTGCTTTCATCACAAGATAAAGAAAATTTTATCTCCTCTTATGAGTACAAACGTTTCTCTGGTTTCTGACCACCTCTCCCCACCTCTAATCTCTCATTGCGCTAAGCGGTCATCAGTCAGTTCATCTATGGTGAGTCACTCCCTGCAGAGTCTTCTCTCTAGCATCGAAGTTTGTTTACTTAACTAAATGACAATTTTTCACTCTCTTTAGAGCACTGAAGCCTTGTTTAGTACACATGATAAATCTCCTGCAGTCATGTCACTCTAACGGGAATAGCTAGAAATAGCAAAGTTGATATGCCAATCACTGCTATAGAACCACCCACAGCCTGACCACTAAGTGTGAGTCTAATGGCTGGCAGTAGCCCTGTGAAACTGCATGGTGAGAAAACCCATAATTCCCTAGAAGGTTAATTGAATATGTTTCTTTTTTTTAAGTAGACACCCCCTAATGGTACACCAGTCTCTTTGTAGCTTTACAGCATCAACCAGTTTTCCAGTTCTGCAGGATAGTGGAAGTGCATACAGTACCCAATTTCCAGAACCAGAAAGCACACTCTACATTTTAATTCTTTGCTGTACTCTGTGGTATGGACTTCACTTATAAGATGCACTTTAGGAGGATATTAACCTTGTATGACAGTAGTGATTTATGAGTCATTATTGTTTGATAGGGCGAAAAAACACATGGAAATCTCCAAAGGAGCATTTTATGCTAGCTACAATATATGAAAAAACTTTGAGATTCTTAGTTTGCATGTTTTTGGCCAAAAAATGCTCAAGCCACCCCCGACTTACAACGGGATCTCAGGCGGGTGGTCCTACTCTATCTTATCTCTCACTAGGGTCAACTTCAGACCTCTCATTGTGCCAAACGGCCTCCAAAATGCAGAGAGAAAAATAAAAAGCACCAACTTTCAAGCATAGTGCATTGATTATACAGCCTGTGGATGGGGGCGATGGTGCAGGAAACCAAGATGTAGGTATCCATTCCCTAATATAGTTTTAAAAAAAATATGTGCCAAATACAACGTTATGTTCTGCACAGAAAAACATTTCTGAAAAAAACAATGCAAACCTGGGTGCCACTGGCATGGCTGCGGCACATATATATATATACACACAGTCCAATACCAGTGGCACACCACTGCTAAAAGGGCGAAAAAACACATGGAAATCTCCAAAGAAGCATTTTATGCTGTCTACAATATATGAAAAAAACTTTGAGATTCTTAGTTCGCATGTTTTTGGTGCTTTGGTGCTTTTTTTATTTTTCTCTCTGCATTTTGGAGGCCGTTTGGCACAGTGAGAGGTCTGAAGTTGACCCTAGTGAGAGATAAGATAGAGTAGAGACCACCACGCCTGAGATCCCGTGTAAGTCGGGGGTGGCTTGAGCATTTTTTGGCCAAAAAACATGCGAACTAGGAATCTCAAAGTTTTTTTCATATATTATTGTTTGATATCACATATTTATCAGGATACACTATTTTCCTATTAAAGGTTATACTAGACGTATATACATATTGTACTTGTGCCATTACAACAAGATGCTGCTATAAATACAGTATTTCTGTTTTATTCAGAACTGTATATATTTTTAAAAATTAATACAAATATTTGTTAAAAACACAACCCATACAAATTTAAATAGATCACACTGCTAGAAATAACCCTCCATATGTTCATGTCATACTTCTATTTTTTATGTAGAAATGATCTAATGCTCGTAGTGATTATCTTGTCTGTCTGCAAGTAGTACAGACAGTAACAAGATCACTGGACTCCTGCCCTCTTAGGATCTGTCTTAATTACTGGCAGGAGGTCAGAGCTGTATCACCCTATCTGTAATTGCGGAGTATTTTTCCTATTTATGGAAGTGTGGAGCCTTTTTCTCATAGCTGCTCACAATAGGGTCCCAGTGCAACCCCTCCCATACAGCTAATTAACAGGACACTGAATGCCTGTCCAAGGACAGATCCCAGGCAGATGGCATAAGGGAAGAGGGTATGGAGCTGTCTTCTGATGAGGGGGTTCAGAGAGGGACACCAAACTCACAGCCCTTTTATGCCAATAAAATGCAGCCTTTTTAATGCAAATTCCAATACTGAAGTATACTCATTCTTCATTCATTTGCTTTTTTTTAATGCGGCCACATGGTATTACTAGTCGTTCACTGATCCAAAGAGCTTGCAGTCAGTTAATTTCAGCAACAGACATTGGCAGTTATTAATTTAATGGGAATTAACACTTGTCAACGATTCTTTGAGCTGGTAGTTAACAGTGAAATTGGAATACTGTATGCTTTAAATTGTAAATTTAGTACATTTTACATTTATTTATCTATTATATAACATATTTCCTAAGACCATTGAAAATAAAGTAATAATTGTATAAGGGCTTGTTCACACGGAGTTTTCACTCCGTGTTACAAGCGCTTTGTAGATCTATCTTGGGGGCCGACAGAGCGGACCCCAAAACGGATCTAAACAATTAGCAGTGACTTTATCACTGCTCGCTATTAGGAAGACGCAGCGGCGTTCACATGAGAGATCACCGCTGCGTGTTTCAAAAGCGCCGCTCAGGTCCGTCTTGAAAAGATTTGACATGAAATTCTTTTTAAAGCGGCCCTGCGGCGTTTTCCCTATAGCGAGCGTGATAAAAGCATGTTTTGTTAGATCCTTTTTGGATCCGTCTGTCGGCCCCCCAAGCAAATCTAAAAGTGTTGAAACCGGAATGAAAAAACTCGTGTGAAAAGCCCTAAATGTCTGAAAACAAAGGTTTTGGGGCCCCTCATGTATGAAAACGTTTAGGACTAAGTTTTCCTTGTTGCCCATAAAAAAACCAATCAGGCTCTAAAAACAATCAGGCCCCCCTTAAAGGAGTTGTCTCTTTAATAGCTTTCAGCTTGGCTGTGAATGGGAGTTGAATTGAGGAGCGTGCTAGCTTTCTCCCTTTTCCTCCTGTTCCCCTCCCTCGCACAAGGCAGCTTCCTATACGCGGGGGGGGGGGAGGGGGATTGCTGCCGGTTAACCTGGTGTCCCTGCTGGAGGTCTATGATTGTAATAGCAGAAAGGGGGGCTGAAAATTTTTCCCTTTTCCCCTCTGCTTAGTTAATACCCCACTCCCCAGCAACAACAAACAAACCCTTCAGAACAGAGGCAGGGAAGCTGCAAAGTTTTTACTCAGGATGGTCCCTGTAAGCACAGCATAAATTGTTCACAATTGTATAGTGTTATTATGTTGCCACGGAACATTGATTTAGAAAAAAACAGGGTCATGCGTCAATTATTTCAGAAATCTCTGCTAATCTGTGTGAGAGGGAGGAAGCAGGCACACAGGGGGAAACCCGGGCAGCAGGGATGAAAGCCAGAGTTCCCTTCCTCCCCTCCACTACAGAAGTTTGGGGCGGGAGGGGCTTCTGCTCCGACCTGTTTTTCAAGGTGATGAGTCATTCGATGACCCCAGTAAGAAAAGGTCAAAGGTCGCTGTATAGAATTTTGAAAAGTGATGAAATCCTAGAACGGGGCTAGCTCAAAACAGTGGACATTTGTAAGAACATTTTTTGCAAGCTGCTTGTTTTTTAAGTTTTTTAATTAAAACCCAAATCTTGTAGCGGACAACCCTTTTAAATTACAAATTGTTTGAAAAAAAAGGGAACTTGGTTGCTATAGGTAAAAAAAGAATTTTTAGACCTAGAATTTTTCTTTAATGCCCCCCTTAAAGTTAAAGTCCTGAAACACCATGATGTTCTTAGGTCACAAATTCTGTGTTTAATTTTTTAATATATCTTTTTAGTAGACATAGCTACGTTTTTCTGATATAAAGCTCCAAATTGCCTAGACACCATGTTTAGAAAACTTACATCTACACTAGGAGATTTGCTGTGCAGCTTAAACACATTTTTGGCATGAGTTCTTGCACCTACTGATAAACATTGCCTACTATTTTGAAAAGTGTCTAGAGTGGAGCAAAAAAAGTCATACTTTTACGTGCAAAACAAGTGTGCGCAAAGCCATTCATAAATTCCCCCTCACATGTTTTTTTGAGTAAAATGTACAAGCAATATTGCAAACCTCTATGAAGATCTTTAAAGAAATAAGCAAAAAATTTTGGGGATGTTTTAAAGGGCCCCATGCTAAAGGGGCATTTTTAGGTGCAAAAAAACTAAAATTGTCTTCTTACTTTGTACTTTTGGACCACAGACAGGATGCCCCCCAGCTGCACCCCAAAGGTACGAGTGGCGCGCTTTTAAAAAAAACCCGTCGGCAGGCCCCTATCTGCTGCTGTACTCACCTTGTCCCCCTGCTTTTATGACGTCTTCCCTATGGTGTGCTGCCTGCTCGGTAAAATTTTAAAAAGGGCCAGCTGCCGAAGTGGCCAATATCCAGGCACTGACCCTATATCCTCTGGGCTTTCTGTTCCTTCCGATCTTTTTGTGTTTTCCCCTTAGAAAAAAGCATTTGTTTGAGTTTCTGCCCTGCGTGCATTTGCCCCTTGCCTCCTTTCCCGAAAATTGTTTACTGTTTCTAACTTGAACTTTCTGCCTATCCCTGACTAGGAATTTGCCTGCCGATTTTGTACCACGATGCACCCCAGCTGCCAACGCAAGGATGTCGCGTCAAGGGTAACGACCTGGGTGTCTCCCGTTGCATGTGTCCAACCTGCCTTGCGGCAGGCTCTGCTGAGGGCTGGGGGTCTCCTTAGACTCTGCTTCCTGACTTAACTTAAACCAAACATTCCAGGGGTGAAGGGGGCCCGGCGGCCCACACCCCCATAGGGGGGGCGGCCCATGCCCCGGCCCCGCGGGGGCGCAGGTCATGCCCCCGTAGGAGGGGGGGGGGGGTTGGGGAGTGACGCGGAGGGACAAAGGCTTAGCCAGCCCCTTCTCCCCAGTGAGCAGTTGGCGGGAGGTCGGAATAGGACGCCCGTGTGGCGCTGCTGTGAATAATGGCGGAAAACAATTTAAATTTGCTGCGGGCCCTGGTGCTCCCGGGGCGCCGATGGCTCCGGACCCGGTGAGGCGTTGTGGGGCGGGCGGCAGCGGGGCTTTACTGGTGGCGCGGCTGTGGACGAGCCGGAGGTCAGCCGCAGGGAGGTTGCAGATGGGGGGGTAGGGCGGAGGGGGGCTCGCCCCCACAAGGCTGAGCCCTGACTGCCCCCCCCGGACCGCCGCCCCCGGGGGGCCCCCCCGGGGGACCTCCAGAGCTGGTGTGGTTCGCGGGCCCGGGGGGGCAGTCCAGGTCGGGGAAACCCTAGTAGGCCAGGGGTCCTCCCGGGGGCAGCGAGTCGGTGCGCCGGCCTGGCGCGCGGCCCCGGCTGCCCCTATCTAAAAGTGCTTTCGGGGTGACGGTCCCTCGCGTGGTGAGGGCCCCGGCCAGAGGGGTAACCCGAGGTCGGACTCCCCCGATCAGGGAGGGGGTCGCAAGGGGGGAAAGGAAAATAAAATTTGGTTCGTGAGGGCGGCGGTCGGCTCCCCCAAAATGGTTATGGGTGGGGAGTTTTTCAACCCCCCGGGGTGGCGTCCCACCCCCGGCCCCCACAGACTGCGCCGGTGGTCCTCCCCTTTCTGGGGTTGGGGCCCCTGGCCCCGGGTCGCCGGGCTGCGTGTTGGATTTGGGGTTTCCCCCCCGGCGTCGTCAAGTTTCCAGGATTAGGCTGGGGGTTCCAGGCCCCGCAGCCGGTGTTTGTTTGCCCTGTCTTTTTCGTTTCCCCGATTTGCGGGGGGTAGGGAGGGGGGGCTGGGGAGATGGGAGAAGAGGTGGCGTCGGGTTGAACCGGCGGGTTGGGCCCGCGGGCCCTTTGGGAGTGTTGCAGCTTTGGGATGGGGTCCGGGACGCGGGGTTTCACGGGGGACGCGGGGGTGACTTCGCCGCCTCAGGGGTGGCCCCCTTGGTTAGGAGTGGCAGTCTGGGGGTTTTGGGCCAGGGCCCGTGGGGTCTCGGTGGGGTGTGACGGTTTCGGTTCAGACGGACAAGGAGCCGAATGAGGGTTTTTGATTAGAGATAGGGTGCGGGTGAGTGTACGTGGGGTTTGAGGGCCCTTTAGGGGCAATTTAAAGAAAGAAGTGAGGGGGAAGATCTGGAAAGCGAGTACGTCAAGATTTCTCCCTTTGTCCCCGGAGAAATTCAATTGGACAAGGGAGGGGAAAAGAGAGCAAGAAGGAGGAAGAGGGAAATGCGGTGGAGGCTCTTCCCCAGACGTTCTCGAAAAGGTTGCAGGCCTTTGCAATATTTGGGAAGGTGTGGGCGAGGAAAGCGGCGGAGAATTGTTGGGTTTTTTTACTTTGTTCAAAGCTGGGCGATAGGGCGTATGGGGGGTGGCGGGTTTTGGTTTTTGAGAGCAGTTTCGTAGGGAAAAAGGGGGTGGTCCGGCCTTCGCTGGGGGGCCACAAGGAATTGGCCCGGGTTAAAATCTGGCGCCCAAATAAATTTGGCGTCCTTTCCGGAGGGGCCCGGGTTGTCCCGGCAAGGGGGGGGGTCAGGCACAGGGTAGGGTGCAGGCTAGTGGAGGTAAAGGGGAGTTTTTGTGGCTGTTTAAAAGCAGCCCATGTAAATTTTTTTTTTGGTCGGGTGCCCGGGTTCAGCCCAAAGCTCTTTTTTGGGGTGTCAAAACCCACCACCCAGGTGTTTTGAAGGGGCGTGGAAAAAAGGGGTTCTGCGAGGGACAGGGGGTGAGGGGGTGAGGCTCCACGAAATGGGCCAATCCTGGCTGGGTTTCAGATAGGCATCGGCGGTTTTGTTGTCGGGGGTTCGCTCGGGGTTCAAGATACCTCCGCTGGGCCCCAGGGGCCCTTTTTTAGTAAAGAACCCGGTCGGCGCAGAACTCCGCGGTGGTGGGAGGAGTTAGCCAAGGAAGTGGGCTTTGGGGCGGATGATGGCCCCTTGGTACCCGCCATTGGTGCAAATGGGGGTGTGCCTTTGGGGGTGTGCCAAGAAAGGCCGAACAAGTTCCGGCTAAAATTTATTTGTATTTTTCCCAAAAGGGCGATGGTGGTTTGGGTTGCGCCCGGGCTTTTTTTTCGGTCGTGTTTTCGTCATTCGATGCGGCGTTGGCTTTGGTGCGGGGGGGCATGGGCGGCTTTTGATGGCCAAGACGGAAATGAAGCGGCATTCGGGGTTTTTTGCGGTTCATCCGGATAGTTTGCGGTTGTTGGGGTGTTCATGGGTAGGGAGGTTTTATGTTGATAGATGCTTCTATGGGTTGTTCGCTATCGTTGCTTTTTTGAGGGTTTTGCACGTTTTGGGTGGGTTGTTGGGATGGTCGGGCTGGATTCTTATCCTTACCTCGGGCCATTTTTTTTTGCGTGGGGCGGCGGGGTCTGCTGTGTGTGGGGGCTTTGCTCCAGGCGATGAGTTGGGGGGGGCGGGGCTTTGGGGGGGCCGTTGCAGGGATAAGCGGAAGGCTGGGACTGTTTGAGTTTTTGGGGAAATTTTTATCGATTCAGTTCGAAAGGAGTGAGATTGCCGGTGTAGTTGGAGGGTTAAAAGTGAGGTCCGGGAGGCAAAGGTCTGCGGAAAGTTTCCGTTGCGTGACTTGCTGTTTTGGGGAAACCAATTTTGCCTGCGGTCATGCCTATGGGGCGGGTTTTCTGCAGGGGTGGCAAATTTCAAGGCGGGATTGAGAGGCCCCCTCATTTTTTAACAAAAAGGGGGGCATCGGCGATTTGGCGTGTGGTGGGTTTTTGGACAAATACAATGGGCGTTCCATCATTTGGAGGGAAGGTGTCCAAAAGCGGATGACATTTTTTCAGACACGTCGGGGGGAGACGGGTTTGGGGCGATTTGTGGGAGCACATGGTTGCGGTCCTTGGCCAGGGGCATGGAGGGAGTTGGGTCATGGCAAATTTGGGATTTCTGGAACTGTTTCCCCATTGTGGTGGCCCTGGGAAATTTTTGGGGGAGGAAGGTTTAGAAAACGGAAGGTTCGTTTCTTTTGTGACAAATTGGGGGTGGGCCCAAGAATTAATGTTGTCGGCTTCCCCCCCAGTGGTCAGGTTGTAAGGTGTAGTGTTGAAAGTGTCTTCTTTGAATTTTTGGGTGCGAGCAGAAATGTGCCCGGGGTTCAAACGCGGTGGGTTTCTCTCCGTTGCGTGGGATCGTTAGGACCTTTGGGCCCGTCAGCAGCAGAAGTCGGGGGGGATTGTCCCTTTGAAAGGGGGCTGGTTTTTAGTTTTGGGTTTTTTGGGGGGTTTCAACCTGGGGCGGTTTGAGGCGCCCGGGGGTTATGGTTGATGGTTAAAGGGAAATGGGGGATGTGTCTTCAGAAGGGATCAGGTGGGGGGGATTCGTGCTTATAGGGGGGGTGCGGCAGGAGGTTGGTGGCTTCCAGGGGGGTCCAAGGTAATGTCCGGGTTAGCGTTTGGGGTTTGGATCGGAGGTGCGGGATTGACAAAGGGTTTTTGGTTATGGGTGGTTAAGGGGTTACGGAGGGGTAGCGGGTCCGGGATTCAAAGGGGTCCGTGGTGTTTAGTTGCTGGAGGATTGGGGGCGGAGCTTGGTCGGGTTGGGCCAGTGGGTTTTGAGTTGGCCTTGTTCAGTTAGCCTTTTCATTAGGTTTTTGGAGTTCGGTGGGGAGCTGGGTCCCCCAGTCGGGGTCGGAGGGGGGAGGTTACAGGCGGGGATTTTAAAAGAACAAGGGGGTGCAGTGCAATTTTGCATCCCCGTCAAAAACTGACCCGCTGAAGGGGGGAAGTTTGGGGGGTCTTTCGCCGGTCCCTGGCGCTTCGTGGCCGGGGGACGGGTTCCCTTTTTTTTTTGGCGGGGTTCCGTTCATTTCTATCTTCCCCCACTGTTGGGGAAGCAGTGGGGGTTGACCCCTTTCTTTCGTGCCAATTTCGTTCCCAATCGGGGCGGCTACCGAGGCCGCAAGTTGGGGGGGTGGGTGTGGGCGTGGATAGGGAGGTGGAGTAGAAGGTTTCGCTATACTCCGCCCCCTTGGTGTAGGGGTTTGCCGGGGGTGGGTCACGTTGGGGGGGGGGGGGGAGAAGAAGGGGTTTTTGGGGGTGTGCCCTTTTAGTAAATTTTTGTTTGCCTTTTTCCTTTTCTTTTTCAGGCGGTTCCCCCTGGTTGGATTCTCGGGATTCCCCATGTACATTGGGGTGGGAACGAGCGCGGCGAGACCCAATGGTCGTCAGTTGGGTTTTCTAGGGGTTTGGTTGGGTTCGTGGCTGGGAAGGCGGGGGATGCGTTGGTTTGGGGGGTGCCTGAAGTCTTCGGTTTTTTTGGCGTTGGAAAGGGGGAACCCGGATATTCGGTCTTGATGTGGGAGGAAAAGGTTAGGGTCCGTGTCATCCAGGGAACTTTCAGGGCGGTGAAATATGACTTGTGCGTTTGTGGTTACTTGGATTTAGTGATTGTGTGGTTGAATAGTATTCAGGGATCATGGCGTGGGGCGCGTTGGTGGAACGTTTGATATGCTAGGTTGAGGTGAAACAGAGCGTGTCGGTTTTTTGGCCCGTAACGGAGGGGTCTTTTTTGGTCTGGGTTGGAGTCTGGGGGAGGGCATTTTTGGAGGGCTGACGGAGTCACTTAAAGGCGGTTGGTCTGGGTTTGTGGGCCTGGGTTAAGGGGACACGAGAGGGGGATCGTTTGGTGGGGTTTCCATATGGGTTTCATGGCATTGCCCGGTGGCGGCGGGATTTGGGGTTGGAGGGGAGATTGCCCGGGGGAGTCATTCGGGGTGTATCCTGGGGGGTGGCAAAGTGGACACGACCCCGGCAAGGTGGGGGGTCTTCCCGGTGGTTTCCCTGGAGGCAAATTGGTGAGCTATTTGGTTTGGACCTGAGCCAAATTGGGGGCGGTGGGGGTAGTGTGGTTTCCCCTTCGGGGGTTTAGTCGCAAGGTCGGTTTGGCCTAGGACATCACCCCCCCTTTGGGTTTTTATGGTTGACCAATTGCTGAGTTGGTTTTGGGTTTCTCGGGGGTTGGAGTAATTTGGGGGCGTTGTGGGGGGTGTGAAGATTGTTATAAAGTATTTTCTGGTACTGTTGGGGGACTTGTGGATGTTTGGGTTTAAGTATTTATGAAAATGTTATTTATGTTTGTTTTTGTTAATAAAAACGGCGTGGGCCAATTTATCCAATTGGTTGTCCGTGGTTTATTGGGTAAGGGTCACAAGCAGTGGGTCTGGGTGGAAGGCGAGGCATGAAGGCGGTAAGTTGTTGGTGGCGTTAACGCAGCCATCAGGGTTGCCCAGGGTCAAGAGTATTCACATCCTAGCCGTCCTTACAACAGTTATTATATGAGCCAATATGCACATGAGATGAGATAAAGTTGTAACTATTGATACAAATCTCAGTTATCCCACTAAAGAACATTACAGGTGAGGTAAGCTTTAGGACTACTGTACAGTTGGGTTGCATATTCATTTTATGTACTAGCAACAGTACTGCACTCTAAGTTTTTGGTGTGGAATTTTTTTATTAAGTTTTGTGGATGGTAAAAGTACCATCATTAACAATTCACATGTTACATCCAAGCAAGTATGATTCTAGATAGATACATTCCAGATAAAGAGAAACAGCTGGAGCTGTAGTCCAAGAGGGGGAAAAAAACAGCTGAATGTCATAAAAGTACCTAAGGATTACAGCTATCTGTATGGATATACATTACATAAGGTATAGTGTCCTAAAACTTGCAGGTCATAAAGCAGTATCAACATGAATCTAGAGAGCAGTAAAAAAAAATCTGAACAATTGTGTACAGGACTGTAGCACTAAGATATAGTGGAATAATTTTTACTATACCTCTGCCGCAACTTTTATTTACTGCTCAAATGTGATAAATTATATTATTGAATATTTACTTTTAGATATATAGTGTTAATACAGTATACATTTGTGTGTATGATGTATTACACACTAAGGTACCTCAGTGTTTTATCTAATAAAGATTACTCGGCTTGGAACTTCTATGCATCGTGTTGCAGTTCTTGGACTGACTGAATTAATTAACTGTTATTAAAAAACACTGTTCTTGATTAATGAATCACTTCACGTTCCCATGAGTGGAAATAAGCTTGGGAACAGAGCATTTTGTATTGGGTGCAGAGCGGGTGATGTTGGAGGGGTCATCTGCATTAACAGTGAATAGAATGTGTAAGTGCTCTGTCTTCAAAGTTGTTATGTAATGCTAAAATTGTCACCAATGAGCATTTCTGATTCCAAATGATATTACGAACAGTAATATATCAGTTTTTAATTTTCAATTTCCAGCCAACCAGTATAAAGCAAATATCAAGTAAAAATGTCAAGTACAAAAAATACTGATGCAAAACACTGGTGCAAACGTATAGGTTTGCAGGCCAATATATTGCGTATTGTAAATCCCCAATGGTCTTGAACGTTAAAGTGTACACACCACTGTCTATAGCATCTGCATGGTGGCTCGTTCCCACTGCTTCCACTTGCTGTCATAACTGTGATATGATTAGTACACATATAGCAGTTAAATCACAGGAGCAAGTATTGGGTAAATAGGAAGTAGAGGTCTTAAAAGAGATCATCCACACTGGCTAGAAGGAGGGAATCTAGAGCTATGGACAACCTCGTCAACTTATCTACCTACATATAGATAGTTACATCTACTTACTTGTGGACTTGCCTGTCTGCCTACATAGCTTGGGCCTTGCCTACCTACCTGGAGCCTAGCCTTATCTGCTTACATACATGTGGCCTTGCCTATCTACGGTACCTATCATCCTAGCTGTAGTCTTCCCTATTTGGGGCATTGCCTACTGATGTCCCTACCTATCTATGGGAGCTTACCAACATAATGGAGGCTTTTCTATCTAGATAGTGAATAGTTGGTCTACCTACCTTACAGCATGGGTCTGCCTACTATTTGCCTAATTTGGGGGCCTAACTGCTTCAAGGGGAGTTCACTCTGAGGCCAACTTGTTATGAGCCGCCAACAGTGAATGGGGAGAGGGCTGCACTTGTGCAACTCTTCCTGTCCATTTCTATTGGAATTCCAAATACAACTGAACGAAATGTGCCCGGCTACATTCAGAACTCCAAAAGAAATTAATGGTGGAAAGTTAAAGGTAATGTGTCATCAAAAATGTATTATTATTTAACTCACGTTTTTATGTTAAACACATTTTTTAAGAATTTTTGGTTAGTTTTGTTTTTTATTTTGGATATCACTTTCAGGATTTTTTATTAATTCTTAAGTCCTGCAGTTTTCACTTTGGCCACTTGGCCTTGTTTGCACTGCTTTAACAGCAGTCAGAGAGATACTTTACAGCAGCTTCATACACATAGGAGTCTTAATACTGTTTCTGTCCCATAGACTTCAATAGGACAGTTTTCTAGTCATGCTGTGTGACCCAGGAAGAAATCACTCTGCAGGGAGGAGGGGGGGTGAGAGCTGTGACTATCTCCTCTTGTGAC
Organism: Phyllomedusa bahiana; assembly: GCA_025379985.1. Lineage (NCBI taxonomy): Eukaryota > Metazoa > Chordata > Amphibia > Anura > Hylidae > Phyllomedusa > Phyllomedusa bahiana. Next base: position 70,771 of record JAODAL010001691.1, on the reverse strand, counting down.
TGGTGAATGCTGTGTTATCTGTTCACACTGGTGTCTCCTTTCAGTTTGACCCTGCTTGTGTTAATAATGAACACACTGCTGAAAATCTTTATCTATAGGGCAGGAAGTGTCAGACTGTTATTAAGCTTAGTGGCCAAAGTGAAAATTGCAGGACTTAAGAATTATTAAAAAATATTTAAAGTGATATGGAAAATTAAAAATAAATATAACCAAAAATTCTTAAAAAATGTGTTTAATATAAAAACGTGAGTTAAACAATAAGTAATTTTTGATGACACATTCCCTTTAAGTAAGCACGACCATTGAAATTGGCTCAAAGCATGCTACAAGTTTGCCCAGAGTGCATATTACAAGATGGGAACACTCCTTTAATTGGGGTCTACCTATCTATAGGCCAGAGCTGTTTGTACACTTTAGATTGCTATTAGCCAAATGATGTATTTTTAAAGGTTTTGTTATTGGACTATGTCGGACCAGTGTTGGTTCCATTTATGCAGTAAAATAATCAATGAGAAGTGTTGTTGTGATTTTTTTATTTAAGCAGTGTTTTGTTCTTGTTTGGGTGTTTTTTTGTTTTGTTTTTTTTTACCATTTCTGTGTTTGTGCTGAAGGTGTCTGACAGACTTTTCTCCATTACTATAGCTGGTGCTTGGTGTCAGTCCTTGGCTTACAATAACCCCTTTCACTAATACCCCAGTAACCAATGCACATGGGGTACTAGAAAAAGGTAGTTTAGCATCAGAAGGTGGACCATCTAATATAATGGTCCACTTCCTGGATGGCTGCAGGCTAATATATTTAGGGTGGGAAGAGACCAATATCCATGGACCTTCCATTTCTGATAGTATCAGCTTGTGACTGCTGCTGGTTTTACCTCATTTGGTTATGTAAAAAGGAGACATGTCATTTTTTCATTGTGATCAATAAATAGTTTAAAAAAAACGACATTGGGCCCCCACTTTTTTCATAACCAGTCAAGGTAATGTCAACAGTTGCAAGCTATCAGGATATATATAGATTCTCTCCCACTCTAAAATTTCCAGCCTGCAGCTTTCTCAGAAGTGTACTATCAGATTATTCACCAATGATGGTAATCTGACTTTTCACAGAACCCCTGGTGCATTGGGTAGTAGGGGAAAGTGTCAGCCTTGGGATGATAAAAAATACTGCTGGCTGACACAAGGCCCTAAGTGTCAGTAATGGAGGTGTCTGACGAACACTAGAATAAAATGTAAAAAAAAAAAAAAAAATTATTTAAATAAGCACTCACTGACAACAGATTTGTAGACCTTCTTATTAAAAAACTGGATTCAACAGTGGACCACGCAGTCCATAGAGTTCAAACAGGGGTGTAGCTAGAGAAGCCTAGATCCCATAGCAAACTTTTGGATGCCCCCCTTTGACTATGGGAGCTTTTAAGTCATTCATTTACTAGATAATACAAGGAGCGAGTACCTCACCATACATATCCCCATCATACTGCTATCAAACAAATCTGGCCAGAACACAAGCATTTTTGCAGTCTCTGTATGGTAGTAATACAGGTTCTAGTATAATAGTTTATATTCAGGAATAGTATGACAGTATTTAGTATTTAGGTGGTAATGGTGTAGCGTTAATATTTGGGCTTTTTATAGTGGTATTATTGATAATACTGGTTTGTTCAGTAATAGTATGGTGATTTTTGTCGTTTTATGTAGCAGTATTATTTGGTAACTGTATAACCATTAGGTATCATCCATGGAAAATTGTCTTATGGCTATTAGTATGTATTTATATAATAGTTATTATTTCCTAGAAATACATCCTAATAGACCCTAGTAACCCCATTGTCTTTTTGGCGAGGTCTATTGGAGAAAGGGCATGATTGGGTGTGCTTGGATGTTTGAGGTTAGAGGTGTGGTCTGGTGTGATGTCATTGGCCTAGGGGTGGTTATAGGCATTACCATTTATGATGTCATTTGCTTGGATGTGGACAAAGGCGTGTCCGTCTTTACGTTCAATAAATGTTGGTGTACCTGCCAAAATTATATTGTAATAAACAAAAATTTAAATCCAATCAATTTTGCAGAAGTACTATATTGTCAATCCAGTATTGCTCGGAGATTGTCTTGTGTTCCTCAATCATCCGAACCTCCCATGCCCGTCTCCAAGATTTCACACGTGCAGCACCGGTCCTATGGAATATGCTACCGCGGGCGATCAAGCACATTCACAACCCTCACAGTTTTAAGAGGGCCCTGAGAAAACATCTTCTCAGCTGGCTACCAAGATCCCTAACTGCTATCACACATGTCACTCCCTACACTAGGGCACTCACAGGCACTTATCTGTATATCGAGGTACTGTCAGGGTGGCTGGGTCACCCACTTTCTATGTAAACCACCTCTTATTTATGTAACATGGCTGGACCATAGTAAACTGAGCACTTCTTAACCCTTTGTCTCACCCATACACCATAATAGATTGTAAGCTCTCGCGAGCAGGGTCCTCATACCTCGTGTCTCATTTGTAAGTTATTTTAATGTGTAATGTATTTATGTACACCCTCTAATTTGTAAAGTGCTGCGGAATATGTTGGCGCTATATAAATAAAAATTATTATTATTATTATTATTGTGTTCACGGCATGTCTTTAAGGTTCAGCTACAGTAATATTCTCTAGTAAAATTATCAGCTTGAAGCCTTCTTTATTTCTTCAAGCCTCATCCTAAAATCTACTGTACACAGGTTCATTTTGAATCGGCCATTGAGAGCATCCTTCTTAAGTAAAAGCTGTTTGCCCATGAGCTCTCATATAGACTGATATCTCTTCCTCTGCATCTGTGCAGCTGCAGTGTCTTTCTGCAACGTTAAGTGGGTGTATTGACAGATTCTATCTATTGATAGCATCCATTTACCCGCTCTGTTTATTTCTGGTGTCACACCAAGTATCAGTTTGCTTGGACGATCCATGCAGTCTTTTCTCTTTTGCCTTTTTTTTCCTGTATCATTAAGTTTACTATTAACTCTTTAAATTGTTCCTGGAAGTCCTAATGTAAATTAGTATAAGTATATCACTTAGGAATGGATTTTCTTTACATACTGACCTTGACTTTAATTTCACAAGATATTTTGTGTAATATTCTCAATTCTTAGGGTATGCTCACACGGCGTAATTTCGGCGCGCATTTCGCTGTGTATTTACACTCTAATACGGGCGAGATGCACGCCTAAATTACGGTAATCCATAGTTCTCATAGAGTACTATGGATTATGCATCGTCCCCCCCCGCATGTACAATACGATCGTATTGTACGCGCAGGGAGATAAGCGACATGCCAATTAATGAATGTCAATAGGCCTCCCCCCCTCGCGCCGCGGGAGTACACGCGTATTAGCGCAAGCTTCCGAAACACACGATATACTGTGGTGTACACAGTACATCATATGAACATACCCTTAGTGCTGATGAATCACAGATTTTGGTAGCAGCTGTGTTGTGTCTGTATATGTTATTAATTGACCTATATTGTAAATTTTCTTTAAACTTCTAGAAGTGATCCAAACTTGTACAAAATGTGGTCTTTATTAGTACATTATTATAATATCCACTGAAGTAAACCTCAGGTCGTCCTCTTGGAAACCTGTTTGGAAAGGCACTTCTGTACCGAGTCTGGTGATTACAGCAGCATCTGCATTGGCTTAGACAGGGAAAGGCGAAGGAAAAGTAAATTTCAAAGGTAATGTGAGCTAGCTGGCTTGGAGAACCTGGTGTCAAACTTTCAGTTAGGGAATTAGAAAGATGTAGAGGTCTGCAGCAAAAACAGCTAAAAGAAAAGGCTTCACAAGAGTGCTGCACTTCAGGCTCCCAAGAGCAGAACCAAATTGTTTTTACTGGAGAAAGGTCTTACATAATAAATTTACACCCAAGCTTAATTATGTCATGATTAGCAAACAAACCTATTCAGGTGTGTGATTCTCATCTTCTGACCACAGCTTTTTTCATGTATTTCCCCATTCTGGCCAAAACTTATGTGCATGCATGTACTTGTGCTCTTAAAAGGGCTAATGGAGCTGATCATCACTGGTTTTATCCCATGACCTGTTGACCAGGCCTTTATAAGGAAATCCCCTCCATCACTACTCTGGGTCTAAACCAGTGTTTCTCAACTCCAGTCCTCAAGACCCACCAACAGGTCAAGTTTTCAGGATTTACTCAGCATTGCACAGGTGATATCATTATTGTCAGTGCATTCTGTGGGAGATCCTGTAAACATAATCTGTTGGTGGGTCTTGAGGACTGGAGTTGAGAAACACTGGTCTAAATAATAAGGGCACTTAGGTTCCCGAGTCTGGGAAGGTGTATATTTAAGGTTTATTTTTTACTATTCCAGGTTGTCTGCTGCCTGCCCTCACCCTCAGGCAGTCTACTATTGCTGTCTAAATGCCATTTGTCCTAAAGGGGTTATGCCACTGTAGACCTTTATACCCTATGCACTGCATAGATGATAAAGGTCTGCTGATTTGGCACCCAAACTTACCAACTGCGTAGCCTGGTGTCAGCCTTTACCAACAGAGGATTCTCATGGAGGAGCAACTTGGGATTTACCATCCAGACCTCCTTGTGGTTGTTAACGGTGAAGAACACCTCATTTGACTCTGCTCCCAGGTTCAGCCCCATTAAAAATCTATTAAAACCTGGTGTATAAATAAAATTAGTATTGTTATTTTTTTTTATTATTATAAGGTGATGTATTAACTGAATCATCAAGGTTAAGGTTGAAATCATATGTAGAAAATCCCACCACTACACCAAAATAGAAGAAAACATAAGCCAAAAAAAGGTGTAGAATAAAACATAACTTTTAATATATAAATTAAAAAATGAAAAAATACTCCCCAAACAGAAGAATAAACGCAGTGGGCTAAAAATACAAATGGGTAAAAAACCCTATAAAGCCCTACTTGACCTATTTATAAACTATAGGGTGAAATCACAGAGAGTTTGTCCCGAAAGGGACATTCCTGTACAGGAACCTTACCCTAACGCACACTATTCACTACACTAAAAAAGGTGCCTAAAAATAAATGGTACCAAGAAAAATCCCAACATGTTTCGGTGTGCCTACACCCATCAGGGGATAAGTTTGGCGTAGCAAATGTACCATATACAGAAAACACACCTGTTATGATGTAAGTTATAATACCATGCAACAGGCAAACAATTCAAGAAAATATGTAAATATGCACCAAAGGTATCGAATTGAATACTGGTATAGTGACAAAATGATGCTGCATATAAATATATACCATACAATACCTATAGCAAGGTCCAAAAGCGATTTTTACAGTACAGACATGCCGCATCAAAAAAGGTCCAAGATAAGACTCACCCCAATATGTGCCTGGTACAGTACCTATGGTAAGGTTCAATAGTAGGTATGTGGCAGTGTTATGCCATTAACCTAAATAGCACACCTGTCACGGATGCCCGGGTCGCAGGTGCATCCGTGCCCCGCATGTCGGGTCGCGGGCGCGCTCGTTCCCCTGCCTATCCCATAGGTTACTTACCCGGCCGCGCTCCTGATGCAGTCTCTGTCCCTCGGCGTGTGCGGCTCCACTCCTTAGGTAGCACGCGCGCTGGCAGTGTTAAATTTAAAGGGCCAGCGCACCGGTAATTTCCCATTGCCGGTCACTGCCCCTATTTAAGCCTGTCCTTCCTGATACTCCCGCCGGATCTTTAGTGCCTTACCGCCTACTGAGAAAGCATTCCTTGAGTCTTGTCCTGATTACCGTGTACTGTACCGTTAGCCTCCGTCCCTCGACTACGAACCTTTGCCGCCTGTCCTGACCTTACCGTCTGTCCCTGACTATGAGCCTGCCTTACGATTCTGTACCACGCTAAATCTCGGCTGCCACCGCAAGCAAGTCGCGTCAAGGGTAGCGACCTGGTAGACTCCCGCCGCAGCAAGTCCATCCTGCTTTGAGGCGGGCTCTAGTGAAAACCGGGACCTACTTAGATTCCGCTCCCTGGCGTGGCTAACACCATCGCTTGCGGTGGTCCAGTGGATCCACTACTGCAGCCTGTGACAACACCTATAAGAAAAGAAGGAGAAAAAATGTCCAAATACAAAAAAGCTCCAAGTAATAATTGCAATATAGGCCAAAATGAGATTGGTAATCCCAAATGTGCAGGATACTATACCTATGATAAGGTCTCTAAACGGGAGGACTGTACGCCAAGCCGCGAGCTGCGCCGTCGGCATGTGCAGCCGCGTCCCGGAAATACACGGTTGCAACTTTAGGTTCTGGCGCTAAGCCCACCCAATGGGCTGGCACAGCTACGGTCGTGATTAACACGGCGAGAATCGCAGCACTGCGACCGCAGCCATCAAGAACTCGTATTAGAGTACTGTAGTTATCATACAAAATAGATGAGATATTTTAAGGGCAGTAACCCTAAAGATATTCTAAAAAAATTGGGGTGAGTTCTTGTTCAGCATTAAAAAAAAAAAGTCCATCCCGCTTTGCGGCGGGCTCTGGTGAAAACAGGGACCTACTTAGATTTTGCTCCCTGGCGTGGCTAACACCATCACTTGCAGTGGTCCAGTGGATCCACTACTGCGGCCCGTGACAGTAAGATCCGTCCATGGATCCCGCCAAGGTACCTCTTCTAAGTGTCTCCGACCTCACCACCATCGTGGCTCAGCAGTCCAAACAGATTGCACTGCAGCTCAACCAGCTGACATCTATGATGCAGCAGCTACTTATCTCTCTCAGCAGCAGCAGGCCGCCGCGGCACCCCCAGTGGCAGCAGCTCCAGTAATGTCCGCCGGCCCCAAGCTCCGGCTATCCATGCCTATGAAGTTTGATTGGGACCTTAAGGCCTGCAGGGGTTTCATCACCCAGTGCTCTCTCCACGTGGAACTGATGACTGGTCAGTTCCCGTCTGGAAGGTCTAAAGTGGCCTTCGTGGTCCGTTTTCTTTCTGGAAAAGCCCTGGCCTGGGCGAATCCTCTTTGGGACCGAGTTGACCCCCGTCACGGCTGATTTCGGCACTTTTCTTCAGGAGTTCCAAAGTGTGTTCGAGGAACCCGCCCGCGCATCCTCTGCGGAAACCGCGTTGCTGAATTTACAACAAGGAATCTCCTCTGTGGGGGACTACGCTGTACAATTTCACACTCTGGCTTCCGAATTGGCCTGGAACGAGGCGGCGTTGTGTGCCATGTTCAAGAAGGGGCTCTCCAGCCAGATTAAGGATGCCCTCTCCGCCAGGGATCTTCCATCCTCCCTGAGTGACCTCATCTCCCTGGCCACTCGGATTGACGTCCGTTTCTCAGAAAGGCAGGAGGAACTTCGTCTGGAGCATGAGTTGGCCAGGACACGTCGTCTTCCTCACTTGGCTCCTGTGTTCCAAAGGCCGCCACAACAGTCTACCCCGCCGGCCGCGGAGGAGCCCATACAGATGGACAGGGCCCACCTGTCTTCGCAGGAGCTGTCTCGACGACGGGAGGAAAACCTGTGCCTCTATTGTGCCAGTCACGAACACTTCCGCAGGGGCTATCCGCTCCGTCCCCAGTGTCCGGGAAACGCACGCACCTAGGCTACATGGGAGAGGCGTCCCTAGGTGTGAACAACTCCTCTCCTCACCTGACTTTACCCGTACTAGTCGGGTTTGGACCTGGAATCCGGTTTCAAGCCTTGGCCTTCCTGGACTCTGGTTCTGCCGGGAACTTTGTGGATGCGGCCTTGGTGTCCAAGCATAAACTCCCGGTGGTCCGCCTGGAGACACCTCTTGCCATCTCCTCTGTCAGTGGGAAATCCTCAGTGATTCGGTCCAGTACCGTACCGAACCTTTGTCCCTTCAGGTAGGGGCACTACGCAAGGAGAGACTTATGTTCTATGTGTTACCCTGGTCATCCTCGTCTATTCTTCTGGGTCTCCCGTGGTTGCAGCAACATGACCCGGTGCTCGTTTGCTTTGGGGACAGGGTTGTCTGTTTCGCCGGGTGCTTCCCGCTTCCCCTCTAGTAACGTCTAAACCCTTGGCGTGCCTCCCCGCTTCTTACCAAGAATTTGCGAACCACTTTTCGGAGAAGCAAGCGGGAACTCTACCTCCTCATCTTCCCTATGACTGCCCAATTGACCTGCTATCCGGCACCTCTCCTCCTCGGGGCAGGGTCTATCCGCTGTCTGTGCCGGAGACAAAGGCTATGGCTGCTTACATCCAGGAGAATCTTCAAAAGGGGTTCATGCGTAAGTCCTCCTCACCAGCCGGGACAGGGTTCTTTTTCGGAACAAAAAAGGATGGCTCTCTACGCCCATGTATCGATTATCACGGTCTCAACAAGATCACCGTGAAGAATCGGTACACCTTGCCATTGATCACCGAGCTTTTTGACCAGCTCCATGGAGACAAGATCTTTCCTAAAGTGGATCTACGCGGTGTCTACAACCTCATACAGATTCGTGAAGGAGTCGAGTGGAAGACTGCCTTCAACACTTGAGGTGGGCACTTTGAGTACCTGGTGATGCCCTTCGGGCTCTGTAATGCCCCCGCAGTCTTCCAGGAGTTTGTCAACGACATTTTCAGAGACCTCCTATACACTTGTGGGGTCGTCTACCTGGATGACATCCTGATTTTCTCGCCTAACCCAGAGTCTCACCAGGCCCACGTGCGACAGGTCCTCCAGCGATTACACGCCAACCGTCTTTATGCCAAATTGGAAAAATGTCTATTCCACAAGACAAGTCTAACCTTTCTCGGCTACATTACCTCGGACAAGGGTTTGCAAATGGATCCCGCAAAACTGTCTGCCGTCCTACAATGGGCACGTCAGGTGGGTCTCTGTGCCATACAGATATTTTTGGACTACCCCAACTTCTGTAGGCAGTTCGTGCCTCACTTCTCCTCGTTAGATTTCCCCAATCGTGGCACTCACCAAGAAAAAAGCTAACCCGAAGCTATGGCCACCAGCTGCTGAGGAAGCCTTCGTAAAGCTAAAATCTGCATTTGCTTCCGCCCCCGTGCTTTCTCGACCTGATACGGAAAGACCTTTCTTCTTGGAGGTCGACGCCTCCTCTGTCGGACCCGGGGCCGTGCTTACCCAAAAAGGGCCCACTGGCAAGACCCTCACATGTGGCTTCTTCTCCAGAACCTTTTCCGCGGCAGAGAGGAATTACTCCATTGGGGACCGAGAACTACTGGCCATCAAACTTGCCTTGGAGGAATGGGGCTACCTCCTCGAAGGAGCTCATCTTCCGGTCAATGTCTATACTGACCACAAGAATCTCCTTTATCGTCAGACGGCCCAACAGCTAAATCCTCGGCAGGCCCGCTGGTCACTTTTCTTTTCTCGGTTTGACTTTCTCATTCATTTCCGCCGGGCTGAAAAGAATTTCATGGTGAATGCTCTCTCCCGCGTCTCGGACGTGTTAGGGGATGAACCTGCTCCAAGGCACATCATTCTTCGGGAATGTTCGGGAATTCGTGGAATCAAGCCGGCGGGTTTGCTTCAGCCACTAACAATCCCCAATTGCCCTTGGACTCACGTGGCCATGGATTTTACCACGGATCTTCCTCCTTCCACAGGTAATACCATTGTATTGGTAGTTACTGATCGTTTCTCTAAAATGGACCATTTTGTCCCTCTGCCGGGTCTTCCCTCTGCTCCTCGTCTCACCAACCTGTTCTTCCAGCACATTTTCCGGTTGCATGGACTTCCTCTGCATATCGTCTCTGATCATGGAGTCCAATTCGTGTCCAAGTTCTGGCACTCCCTCTGTGCCCAGCTACAGGTTAAATTGGACTTCTCCTCGGCATACCACCCACAGACCAATGAACAAGTGGACAGGGTTAATCATGTTCTGGGCTACTACTTACGCCACTTCATTTCGACACGCCAAGATGACTGGGCTGATCTGTTACCCTGGGCAGAATTTTCATAAAATTCTTTAGACTTGGAGTCTACTGGGGCAGCCCCTTTTTCATCGTCTACGGACGACTTCCGCACCCACCCCTGCCCCTCTCGGTATCCTCTGAAGTGCTGGCCGTGGAGGATCTGGTCCGTGACCTTACGGCCATCTGGAATCGGACACGCCAGTCTCTACAACAAGCTTCTACCCACATGAAGGCGCAAGCAGACAAACAGAGAAGACCTTCCCCCTCTCTGCTCTCCTGGAGAAAAGGTGTGTTTATCGGCGAAGTACATTCGCCTGAAGATCCCCAGCTATAACCTGGGTCTTCGATTCCTTGGACCATTCGAGGTGCTCAAGCGCTTCAAGCCAGTGGCCTATAAGCTTCGTCTTCCCCCCACAATGTGAGTCCCAAACTCCTTCCACGTCTCCCTTCTCAAGCCGAATCCTGAATCGTTTCTCCCAGAGGGCTGCTCCTCCGGCTCCTGAAGCTGACGCCACCAACGTCTTTACCATAAGAGAGGTCTTGGCCATGAAGACGACCAGTGGAAAGCGTCATTTCCTCATTGACTGGAAGGGGTTAGGGCTGGAAGAGAGGTCCTGGGAACCAGAGGACAACATTCTGGACTGTAACGTAATCCAGAAATTCCTTCAGGCCACAACGAGGGGGAGGCCAAAGTGGGGGGTACTGTCACGGATGCATCCGTGCCCCCCTGCCAAGCAGCGCCGTGACCCGCATGTCGGGTCGTGGGTGCGCTCGTTCCCCTGCCTGTCCCGTTGGTTACTTACCCGGCCGCGCTCCTGCTGCAGTCTCTGTCCCTCGGCACACACGGCCCCGCTCCCTAGAGCGCACGGGCCGGCAGTATTAAATTTAAAGGGACAGCGCTCCGGTAATTTCCCATTGCCGGCCGCTGCCCCTATTTAAGCCTACCCCTTCATGATACTCCTGCTGAATCTTTAGTGCCTTACCGTCTACCGTTCCGTGAGTCTTGTCCTGATTACCGTGTACTGTACCGATAGCCTCCGTCCTTCGACCATGAACCTTTGCCGCCTGTCCTGACCTTACTGCCTGTCCCCGACTACGAGCCTGCCTTACAATTCTGTACCACGCTAAACCTCGGCTACCACCGCAAGCAAGTCGCGTTAGGGGTAGCGACCTGATAGACTCCCGCCGTAGCAAGTCCATCCCGCTTTGCGGCGGGCTCTAGTGAAAACCGGGACCTACTTAGATTCCGCTCCCTGGCATGGCTAACACCATCGCTTACGGTGGTCCAGTGGATCCACTACTGCAGCCCGTGACAACACCTATAAGAAAAGGAGAAAAAATGTCCAAATTCAAAAAAGCTCCAAGTAATAATTGCAATATAGGCAAAAATGAGATTGGTAATCCCAAATGTGCAAGATACTATACCTATGGTAAGGTCCCTAAATGGGAGGACTGTACGCCAAGCCGCATGTGCATGTGCAGCCGCATCCCGGAAATACACGGCTGCAACTTCCGGTTCTGATGCTAAGCCCGCCCAATGGTCTGGCACAGCTACGGTCGTGATTAACACGGCGAGAATAGCAGCACCGCGACCGCTGCCATCAAGAACTCGTTATTAGAGTACTGTAGTTATCATACATAATAAGATATTTTAAGGGCAGTAACCCTAAAGAAATGCTAGAAAAATTGGGGTGTGTTCTTGTTCAGCATTAAAAAAATTTAAACATGACCACTTCCTACTTTCGATGTGTGTAGTGTTTAGTCACATACTGTGACTTGGCTTAGTAGGTATAAAGGGAGCATATGATAGGCTGTCTCTTTGATGTCATGGGTAAAAGGGGCGATTCATCAGAGTTGCAAAAAGGGATGATTATTGACTTTTGGGCCCAGAGAGGAAGCATTTGTGAAACTGCATAGCTTGTGAACTGTATGTTGCTGTGCTGAATGTGTGTAATAAGTGGCGAAAAATCGCGAATAAGCTACATGGAAACTGCAGAGCACCACATTGATGTGAGAAATCGACTACAAAGGGTAACACGGGATGACCAAGGGTTGCTCCACTTAGACTGCAGTGGAGCAGCTCCTCACCAAAATGATATGTCTAACACAACAGTTCAGCAAACCATACTGTATCTGGGGCTACGCATCAAAAAGATGGTCACTGCATCACTGATAATGGAGTTGCAGCAGCAGAAAAGGCTTCAGTTTTCTCAGCTGTTTGGGAACTGGACCTCTGATGATTGGTGAAGAGTTGAATTCTCTCATGAGTCAGGTTCTCCTTCGTCGAACATAGGGACATTGGTGTGTCAGGCAAAACAGACACTCTGCAAGCATTGCTTGAAGCATACAAGCATAATGGTATAAGGAATGTTTTCATGGCATTCGGGGCTGGCATCCATAGAGAAGGCACTTTAAACTGATTTGGGTATGAATCCATCCTTGCAGATCACATTCACTCATACATGCAGATTGTCTCCCCTGGGGTGGATGGGATCTTCCATCAAAACAATCTAACATGTTAGATGGCACCCTTGAAAAAGCACTGGTATACAGCGAGAAACGCGTTTTGTTATGTTTTTAATGGTACGAGGGCATACTACCCCTGTACTTTTTAGAATTAAAGGACAGTTTTAAATATTAGCTGATATCACTGCCAGCTTCTTGGATCTCCACGTGCGCCGGGTCTGCCACTTTTCTTCTACCTAAAGAGATTGGTTTGAAGTGGCATGTGAACTTACACAGTTTGATCAAAAAGTATACTATGAACCACATGTTCAGCAGTATATCAATGTATTGTGTGAGGATGTGTAGTCCATGTGTTTTTTTTTTCTCTTCCATTGTGAAATATGTATATTGTGGGGTTCGACTAGCACACAAGAATACCAATGTGTCCTCCAATGTCTAGGCACTAACACATAAATAAAAACCAGCAAAATACAGTAAAGGAAATAATTATTTGATCCCTTGCTGATTGTGTAAGTTTGCCCACTGACAGACATGAACAGCCTATAATTTAAGGGTGGGTTAATTTAAACATTGAGCGATAGAATATCCAAAATAATATTCAGAAAATCATATTGTATAGATTATATAAATTTATTTGATTTTTGCTGAGAGAAGTTTGATACCAACCAATAAGAGTTCTGGCTCCTACAGACTAGTTAGACACTCCTAATCAACTTGTTACCTGCATTAAAGACAACTGTCTTTAAATAGTAACCTTTATAAAAGACTCCTGTCCACAGACTCAGTCAGACTCGAACCTCTACAACATTCGGCAAGACCAAAGAGCTTTTTAAAGATGTCAAGGATAAGACCTGCACAAAGCTGGAACCATAAATAATACGCTGGGTGAGAAGGAGACAACTGTTGGGGCAATAGTAAGAAAATGGAAAAAATACAAAATGACTGTCAATCAACATCGATCTGGGGCACCATGCAAAATTTCACCTCTTGGTGTATCCTTGATCATGAGGAAGGTGATAGAACAGCTTAAAACTACACGGGGGGAACTTGTTAATCATCTCAAGGCAGCTGGGACCACAGTCACCAAGAAAACCATTGGTAACACATTACGCTGTAATGGTATAAAATCCTGCAGTGCCCGTAAGGTCCCCATGCTCATGAAGGCACATATGCAGGCCCATCTAAAGTTTGTCAAGGAACACCTGGATGATTTTGTGAGTGATTGGGAGAAGGTGCTGTGGTCAGATGAGACAAAAATTGAGCCGTTTTTGGAGGAAGAGAAATTCTGTCTATGACCCAAAGAACACTGCCCCCACTGTCAATAATGGAGGTGGAAACATTATGTTTTGGGGGTGTTTCTCTGCTAAGGGCACAGGACTACTTCACCGCATCAATGGGAGAATGGATGGAGCCATGTACTGTAAAATCCTGAGTGACAACCTCCTTCCCTCCGCCAGGACATTAAAAATGGGTTGTGGCTGGGTCTTCCAGCAAGACAATGACCCAAAACATACAGCCAAGGCAACAAAGGAGTGGCTCAAAAAGAAGCACATTAAGGTCATGGAGTGGCCTAGCCAGTCTCCAGACCTTAATCCCATAGAAAACTTATGGAGGGAGTTGAAGCTCTGAGTTGCCAAGCAACAGCCTCAAAATCTTAATGATTTAGAGATGATCTGCAAAGAGGAGTGGACCAAAATTCCTCCTGACATGTGCGCAAACCTCATCAACTACAAAAAATGTCTGACTGCTGTGCTTGCCAACAAGGGTTTTGCCACCAAGTATTAAGTCTTGTTTGCCAGAGGGATCAAATACTTATTTCTCACTGCAAAATGCAAATACATTTATATAATTTATACAATGTGATTTTCTGGATTTTATTTTGGATATTCTATCTCTCAATGTTAAAATTAACCTACCCTTAAAATTATAGACTGTTCATGTCTTTGTCAGTGGGCAAATTTACAAAATCAGCAAGGGATCAAATAATGATTTCCTTTTACTGTAAACTTGGTGCCAACTTTGGAGCCAATGTAGCCTTCTTTATTAGTTAAACCCAGAAGATACAGATCAGATTTTTTTGAAGGTGTGTCCAGTGTGGACAATAATTATGTTCACAATGCAATTAAATGTGAATATATACACATGCATATGTCATATAAAAAGATTTTTCCCTAATGGTAAAGAAACCCCACTCCAAATGAACTCTTCTAAATTCCCTAAAATAACTTGGCTTATGTGTTCAAAGCCATAAAACATGAAATGTGCAAACCTCTGCGCTTTTGGTTCCAAGGTAGGACCATTTTGTATGAACAATTTAGGGTATGTTCACACGCTGATTTAGATGCTGAAAATTTTAGGGTTGAAACCTTGTCTAAAAATTCAGATGAGGATTCACATTTTCAGAGGAGGGAGTTTTTAAGCATGGATTTTTGGACGCTTAGGCAGCATCCATACATGGCAAAATACTCGTCAGATTCTGAATCCTAAAACTGCATCGTCCAACAAGTATTTTGACGTGATTTTTGATATAGATTTTAGTTTCTATTTTATCCAACAGATTTACAGTCCGAAAATGAGTCCCATTCCTCTTTATGGGGTTTACACATGAATCCGACATAGGAGTGTTTGGGACATGTTTTATTTACCTAAAATACGGCAAAAAAACATGTTCCAAGTTCTTTGAAAAAAAAATGGCAGTTTGGTAATCCGAACTAATGAAAATCTAAGTTGTGTCTTTTTCAACTCGGTTTTTGAATGGAGGTCTATGGGGACACTAACAATAAGTTTTTCATGGTTTTGAAAATCCGAATCCTCATGAATAACCGACTGGAAAGGCTTGCCATATAGACAGACCCTTAGGTTCTGTCCACATGGCAAGCATTTGAACTTGGAATCTATACAGATTCCGACCTGAAATATTCATTTAAAGCCACATGTACAATCATCCCCGTTGATCTCAATAGAGAATATACGTTGTAGTCCATACAATGCGTATTTTAGGAAGTCTGTTTTTAAGAGTAAAAAAAACTTGGAACATGTTCAATCTTCCACCATCTTCCATGTAAAAAAAAACACATCCCAAACAGCTGTGTCAATTCTGCGTCCAAACCCTCATAGACAGAAAACAAACGACCTAAAACCCACATGGAACATTTATTGAAAACTGTGTCGTCCAATGTAGTTTTCAGCGGTAGAATCTGACGAGAATCCGACGAGTATGAGTAAAATTTAGTGTGCATGTACTCATAAAAACTACCTCTGAAATCCTCATTAAATTCTCATCCTTACGGGGCTTATTGAGACAATATTCTGGCAATCATAATTTTTGGTTTTTGTTTTCTTCTATTTTGGTGTAGTGGTGGGATTTTCTACGTACGATTTCAATCCCCTTTCTGTACGGTCTTAAGCAGATTTTAGGCACAGATCCATGTCAGATCCACATCTAGTCCTTGACACACTTCCGAGTGATGTAGATTGGATGATGGTTTTAGAGTCTCCATTGTTTCCTATGGGCATTACAAGTACTGAATCCATCTCAAGAACTTCCATATCGGTTCTTTTTCAGCCCTGAAAATAAATTTACGCTTAAGAAAATCGCCGCCGCATAAACAATGATACAGATTTTCATAAGGAAAGAACGGAAGGCGGATGGCAGTCAAATTGAATGATGATTCTGAGGCAGATTCAGCCCTGAGTCTATGTCCGAATTGGCATACAAATCAGCCGTCTAAACATACCCTTCGGGTACATCCAAAGGACAAAATACTTGATTTCTGACAGGAAATGCTTGTGTGGATGAATCTTACATGGCAAGAAATTAGTAGTTTTTTGACTCCGATTAAAATTTTGAGAAACATCAAAAACCAATTGTAAAACCATCCCTACAGACCTCGATAGAAAATCCGAGTTGTGGTTTACACAGCCCGGATTTTATGAGGTCTGGTATAAATGCCATTGGTTTTTATAAAAAACTGTGGAAAATTTACTATGGAAGTCAATGGCCAAAAACCGCACCAAGAACTGAAAATGGAGTTAAAAATCCTCTGTTTTTTGTGTGAAATACTGTCCAAATACTTGTCAGACAACGAGGTTTTAGGGTTCAGAATCCAACCAGTATTTTGTCCTGGGTACGTTCACACAGCTGATTCGAACACTGAAAATTTCAATGCTGAATCCGCGTTGAATCCTCGTCTGAAATTTCAGATGAGGATTTGCATTTTATGACGAGGAGTTGATGAGGATTTCAGAAAATGCAAATCCTTAGCTATCTGCTTCTCAGAGGCCTGAGGAACATCGAAAGATACATATCTTTCTTGCAGTGAAGGGGTTAACTGCAAGAGATGTATCTGAAGTCTGAGGAGAATGGAAATTTCACCTGGTTTATAGCATGCTCTATCATTTTCTGCTTTTAGCTCTATCTCTGTTGAAACGAGCAATGCTGCCCTAACATTGCAGGCACTTAATGATAAGTATTTGGATCAGCTTTGAGGCAGAGAAAGGCTGTAGTTTTCGAGATTTAGTGCTCTGTTTTACAGACCTCTTTAATATCCAGCTTCTCCTGTATTTAAATGTTCACAGGCAAAAGGAAAGTTATTATGGGTACTCTTGTCAGCCCTCCCCTGTTGACACACGTTGTTATTGTCATGTGAAATATTTGCTTTTCCATATAAACACAACTGTGGGTCTTCTGAATTACAACAGGATCATGCAGACTGCACAATAAATATTCTGCTGCGCTACGTAGTCTCCTTTAGAAGCTCTGTATGAAAATATTAGGGAGCTTCTTACACAGCAACCCCCTTATTTTTAAGAGTACTCTCGTCAGCAATGGGATCAATTCTGACGTTTCCTCGTGATTGCCAGAGGAATTTCAGATTTCTTTCTCAGCAAATCCATCAGACATGGGCACAGACTACAGACTGTCATGAAACATATTGTAGTCAGCTGGGAATCCTAACCCTCCTGGCAGCCTAAGGGTGAACTAACATGTGGCAATCACAGCATGGCTGAGGTGGCCGATGTGGCCAATAACCAGTCATATTGACATGCAGGTTTACCACAAATTTTTTTTATGTATAGTTTGACTGTGCAGTTTTGCAGGTAAACAGTAGTATTAACTTGAAACATGAGTAAACTTTAACAATGTATTTCAACAGATATTTGGTAAAAACATGTTGACTTGACATGTTGAATATTTAGCTGCATCTTGTGACTGCTACAGGTGATCTCCTTACACATTAGATAGCTGGTTGTCGACAGCCATCTCTCCCAACCACTTCTAAACATGAACATGGGGAGGGGGTGAAGTTTGGGGTCATATACGGTATAGGCACAAGTGGAAGAAACCATGCCTACATGGGACTGCCAATAGCTGGACAAGCTAGCTGTGATAAAGCAATAGCAATGACTAACTTAAAGGGGTTTTGCCACCATGTAATGTTGACGTGGGAACCTCCAAAATGGGTATTTTATCACTTTTCTAAATATATGTGATTACAAAAGTGAAAACTCTGAGAGCTACAGCATTTCTCAATCCTCCTTAGTTACCTCAATGCTTTCCCTAGTCACGACCCAGGAGCTGACAGGCCGTGCTTGCGTGAATCACTTCTTATCTGATGACAGGCAAAATGAATGAGCTTTTAAGGTACCGGGTAGAGAGTGCAGTCCGAGGCTGTCTTGCTGTATTGAGAATCCACTCTTGTACTGTTTATTATTTCACTTAAGTTTTGAGACGCTCCCTTGGATTTCTCACTCCTCACTCGCCCCCACCCTCTCTCCCCTGCAGCTTCATGACTCAGCACAAAAGCAGGATGTATACAAATCATGCTGACAGGAGCTAGGTAAGTGCCTCTTGGCAAATCCCCTTTAAAGAGAATGTGTCATCAAAAATTAATTATTGTTTAACTCATGTTTTTATGTTAAACACATTTTTTAAGAATTTTTGGATATATTTATTTTTAATTTTTCATATCACTTTCGATATTTTTTAATAATTCTTAAGTCCTGCAGTTTTCACTTTGGCCACTAGGCTTTGTTTGCACAGCTTTAACAGCAGTCAGAGAGATACTTTACAGCAGCTTCATGCACATAGGAGTCTTAATACTGTTTCTGCCCCATAGACTTCAATAGGACAGTTTTCTAGTCATGCTGTGTGACCTAGGAAGAAATCACTCTGCAGGGAGGAGGGGGGTGAGAGCTGTGACATCTCCTCTTGTGACTGGTGGATTCTGTGTTATCTGTTCACACTGGTGTCTCCTTTCAGTTTGACCCTGCTTGTGTTAATAATGAACACACTGCTGAAAATCTTTATCTATAGGACAGGAAGCGTCAGACTGTTATTAGGCTTAGTGGCCAAAGTGAAAACTGCAGGACTTAAGAATTATTAAAAAATATTTAAAGTGATATAGAAAATTAAAAATAAATATAACCAAAAATTCTTAAAAAATGTGTTTTAACATAAAAACGTGAGTTAAACAATAAGTCATTTTTGATGACACATTCCCTTTAAGCCATTGACTGATGCATGCAGATGTGGATTCATCCATTGTGTGTGAACCCAACCTTATACTGTGGTTGTAGGAGGTTATTTATAAGGGAACAAAGAATTAGGCATGTTTAAATCCTTATTTCTTTTGTCAGGCTAACTATATACACATCAGATTGGCCAATTCGGTCTAATTCTGCGGGATCAACTAATTTATGTGGCCAACTTTACTTTCACATCTCACTGAGAAGCAATGAATAAGTCTTAACCCATTAAGCAAAAAATCACTGAATACGGTGCAGTCATCCTGTCCCCTTTGCAGAAAAACACGCCCAAAATATGATGTTTCCACCCCCATGCATCAAGATTAGGGCAGTGTTCATGGAGTTGTACTATCCTTCTTCCTCCAAACACGGTAAGTAGAGTTGATACCAAAAAGTTCTATTTTGGTCTCATCTGACCACATGGCCTTCTTCCATTCCTCCTTTGGATGATCCAGATGGTCATTGGTGAGCTTCAAATATACCTGGACATGTGCTGGCATGAGCAGGTATACCATGCATGCCCTGCAGGATTTTAGTCCATGACGGTGTAGTGTTACTAATGGTAATCTTTGAGACTGTGGTTCCAGCTCTATTCAGGTCATTAACCAGGTCCTCCTGTGTAGTTCTGGACTGATTTCTGACCTTTCTTAGAATCCACCCTACCCCTATGAGGTGAGATCTTGCATGGAGCCCCAGACCTAGGAAAATTTTCACTCATCTTGTGTTTCTTCTATATTCTAATAATTGTACCAACAGTTGTTGCCTTCTCACCAAGCAGTTTTTCCATTGTCCTGCAGCCCATCCCAGCCTTGTGCAGGTCTACAATTTTATCCCTGGTGTCCTTAGATAGTTCTTTAGTCTTGGCCATGGTGGAGAGGTTGAAGTGTGATTGTGTGAACAGGTGTCTTTTATACAGCTAACAAGTTCAAACAGGTGCAATTAATACAGGTAGTGAGTGCAGAGCAGGAGGGCTTCTTAAAGAAAAACTAACAGGTCTGTGAGAATTCTTGTTGCTTGGTAGGTGATCAAATACTTATTTCATGAAATAAAATGCAAATTAGTTATTTAAAAATCATACAATGTGATTTTCTGGATTTTTTTTTAGATTTTGTGTCTCCCAGTTGAAGTGTACCTACGATAAAAACTATAGCCCACTCCATTCTTTGGAAGTGGGAAAACTTGCTAAATCGCCAGTGTATCAAATGCTTATTTTTCCCACAGTGTCATGATCATGCAAAAAAGAACCTCAGCTTTGAGTTCTGGTCGCCGCCACAGCCGTTGCGACGGGAAGCCATTTTTTCTGACATAGTGTCTACATTTGTGTTTACTAGTGTGAACTTGTTTTCTTCCTGCTTTCTTGATTGATTCCTGGCCGACGCCCGGGCCCGGAATCTTCCAGCACTCCACAGGTTAACCTGGGGTCCTGGGTGAAATTTACAGCTCTACCTTCATATTGGTCTTCTGGTTCTTCCTCCTATTGCCTTTGTCCTTAGTTCTCTGAAGGTATTTAAGGGTTCTTCTGTCTTTTTCTCCTTGCTGTTATATTGGTTTGTTTCTACCTATAACCCCGCCCTCTCTATTCTGTGCCTCCTGGTTATCTTACTTTCTTGTTTCCCCTTTATTCTTCTGCCCTTCAGACTTTGTACGTGTTCCCGATAGTTACCGGCTTGGCTTTTCTTGACCCTCCCTTATTGTGTTTGTTTTGTTTGTCTGAGTTTGTGTTTTCACGCTATTCGAATAGTGCTCGTCTTTGGTTGGGGCCAACCTTTTTAGGAGTGTGCCACCCAAAAGGCAGGGCAGGGGTCGGGACCAGTGTCGGGGCCTCACACTGTCTGTGTCTGTTCGTGACCCCGAATGGTACCTTCACAATGGACTTTGAATATTGGGCACCGTCTAAAAAAATGGTACACCGTTCCAAAATAGACCAAATTAATTGGAATGAGGACTTGCACGATTTTCAGTTCATTTCTCCATTAAATATATGTTATATGGTCTTTGTTGTAGTGTACCATGGTGCACATTTTTTTTCTAGCCCAGGGACAGCCGCTGTAAGGTGGTGGCACCCTCATTAAGGCAGATCGTCTGCTGTTTAGCTATGTTTGCACGGGGGTTTTTTCGGGTTAAAGATATTGGGGGCATTTTTTTTTAAAACCCCTTTCTTTACAGCTTTCAAGAAATCCCCAGAAGAGGTTTGACGATTTATCACTATACTGAATGGGAACCTGTATTTATATGGTCAATGACACTTATCAGGGAAGCCTTAAATCTTTATTTTCTACTAAAATAGAAATGTTAAATGTGAAAAATTAGAATTTAAAGTTCTTCTGGAGACCATACTGGTTTATAGTATGATGAATGGGGATAGTAGGGAATGTGCTGAAGATATTTAATAAAGGTGTCTTGATTGGAAAGCCTTATTTTGCATTGTGGACAATATCTAATTAAAGAATGCACCAGTGGTCGTGTGAGTCCTCAGTATCTTTCATTTTATCATTTTTGAAACTATCTGCGTACCACTATTTATAAAGATACACCTGTATTCAGATTTTTCGATCTCCCTGTGGTATTATGTAATATTGTGTGGTAGCATTGGTTCAATATAATTCTAGCTATTTTTGACTATTTTTTATATGCAAGTTTCTTTTTTTATATAAAAGTTAAGTTTTGAGTGTTTTGTTTTCAGTGATTTTTTTTCTTGATGTTCCCTAGATGGTAAAGTTGCAGGGCAGATGCTGATTTACATTAAAAGTGACGTCAAAGGCAATTTTCAGAGTGAAACAAGGCTAGGCTTGAAACTATATGCGGTTGATGATTCAGTTGAAGAAGGTGGCCAGTGTGTAAAGGTTATTGAGATAATTAACATATGTGCAGTTCTGTAATATATTTCTGTAGATTACTTTTAACTTCCAGAGTATAAATTATATTTTAATGATTTAGGATCTCCAGGTTCTTTATATAAGATACTTTGTCATCAAGGCGCAGACTGGTGACATACCCTCCAGGCTGTTTTCTCATTTGTGTGCCAGCAATCCAGAACTTGCTTGATAGAGGAACGCTTAGCAGACTCCTACCTCCAATAATGAAGAAGCATGGAGACGTCACTCTATTAGTTCCACAGCACCAAGTCTATATATAAAAGGCATTATTAAATGGGTGTTAGTTCAGGTAAGTATTTTAAATGTGGCTCCTTTGTCATTGCAAGCAAAACTTACATTCATTTTGATGCTAGTGGAACCAAAAGGTGGCACCAAATTA
Organism: Phyllomedusa bahiana; assembly: GCA_025379985.1. NCBI lineage: Eukaryota > Metazoa > Chordata > Amphibia > Anura > Hylidae > Phyllomedusa > Phyllomedusa bahiana. Next base: position 48,640 of record JAODAL010001691.1, on the reverse strand, counting down.
TGGTCTCCTGTTTCCTTTAAACTTTGCTTGTTAAAGCGGACCCCTGCCATCTCCTGTTATCTCTGTTTTAGTAAATACCTGTGTTCCCCCTAAATTAACAATTCTGGAACATTTCTTCTAAAAATTCTGTGTTGGGCTGCCCCTGCCTTATTCCTTGTAGAATGATAACTTTACTCAGGTGTAGATCTGCATAAAATATTCTAAGTAAATATTCTGTAAAATCCCATTTATTACCAGTATGGAATTCACTTGTAGATGATTTTAATGATTTGTAATGACTTTTAATGTCAGGCACCAATTCTCTAGTGCAGGAAGTCTGCTGTTAGGAGTCAAGCTCTTCTGCAAAAGTCACAGCACAAGAAGCGCGTGTATCCTTGCAGATACGTTCCAGGCCTTGCTGTATGCTTTGGAATATATTAAACACGGCTCTGGATATTGTTTTACAGCCGAAATGATGACATTGCTTTATCAGTGCAACATCTGCCTTCTAAACACCCCCCTGATTTAGGGGAATTTTTATCCCCCCACGTTTTCAACACAGGCAGCAGAAAGTCCAAACATGATCCGGAGAGGCAATGTTGTCACAAAGCTATTTTTAATACCTGCTTGTTCCTGATCTGCAAGTGAATTGTGCTTAGCTTGCCACGCGTCCTATCAGCCTGTGGAACGACAAAGAGAAGACTTGCTGAATAATTCATGGGAAGCAATTTTCTTGTAGTCACTGACTCATCAATCACAGCTGTCTAACAAGACAAGTGTGCACCTACAGATCAGGGCTTATTCGCGGTGGAGGGGTCTTAGAGCACGGCCAATAATGTTATCCATTTATGTATGGACTTTCAGCATGTATGCATCTCACAAGACATTTATGACTTATAATTTCTATAGCACTAGCATATTCCATAGGGCTGTAAATGAAACGCATCATCATGGTGGCACCTTAGGGGATGTTTGTAATTTTCTGGTTGGTTCATTGGGCAATTTACTGGTTGGTTATTTACTGGTTAATTTACTGGTTATTTTATTTACTAGTTAATTTACTGGTTATTTGCTGGTTGGTTATTTACTGTTTAATTTACTGGTTACTTTATTTACTAGTTAATTTATTGGTTGATTTATTTACTGGTTGGTTTATTTACTGGTTACTTTTATTTACTGGTTGGTTTATTTCTAGTATTTTACGTTTTATTTACTGCTTAGTTTATTTATTGGTTATTAAGGTTGGTTTCACATTTTTGTAGAGTTTGTGGCCTTTTTCAAGTTTTCCTTTCTTTATCAACACATTTTATGGCTCGATGATGATGAATAAAACATACTGCAAACAATGCTTTTTTGTGCAGTTTTTCTTCACCTTTTATGGGTTCTTGGCTATTTTTCTCAAAATGCAATTTTTTTTATTTAGTATTTTTAATAGACTTCTGTGAAAAAAATGCATGTTTTAAAATGTATTTAAAAAGAAAAAGTTGGCACCCAAAAGAATACATGGAAAAATTCTGTAAGATCAGCGTGTTGTGTATAAGCCAAAAAAAGAGCTTTTCTGTGGAATTATGTGTGAAGATAACAATACACTGGTGTCACGCAGCATTTTTCTGAAAAACACAACTGTTTTGTGCATTTAAAAGGGCGGCGTTTTAAAACGCATTTTTGCAGTCTCGTACAAGAAACCTGTTTATTTGCAGATATTGTCTGGGTGTCGGAACATTTTAACCAAATGCCTGATGGCAAACAGAAATATCGGCCTTATTGTTAACAAAAAAGAAATGGAGACATTTGTCCACAATGTTATAGAAAAGGGAAAAAGAGTCCTGGGTGCAGAGGTGTGAACAACAAGTAAACTGAAGCAAATCTAGAATACTACTGTCATAGCTAGTACCCTCTCCATTGACTGCTATAGCTTTACATCTGTATATAAGGTCTCTTATTTTAGCAGCATATTTTATAACCTTTTTCTGCACAAAGCACGGCTATTTTTGATGCACTAATTCACGAAGTGCAATCGTTTTTGATGCAATAATTCACGAAGTGCAATAGTTTAGCATCTGGATTTTCTTGTGTGACAGAAGTAGCTGTGACATATGTGGGTTTTTAGACAAAAGCACATAATGAGGCTTTTTTCAAACAGAAAAATTTTCGGCTCCCATTTCAGAATTGCCCGCAATACTGAGACCTCCTGTAGCTCAAATGAACCAAACCTAAGACACCACAAAACTCTGATAAGGTCCCTTTCTTTATATGTTCAGTAGCAGTAGTGCTGTGACACTGTTGCATATGAGCACTGTGTAAACCTGTCTATTGAGCTAGTCACAGCATAATGCACCACTATTTACATTGTATAGTCCTTGCATTATGGTTCGGTGCAATCAAAAGGGCCCTGTTTTCGCCCTTTTATTTTTTTACGTTTTTTTCTTCCTATTGAATCAATTTTCCATTCTTTTTCAAATGTAAAATGAAATATTAATGTATCATACAAATTTTCCTAATTTTTTCATTTTGATTCATGAAAAACCCCTCTAAGCATTCAGTGTCAGCCATGTGATTGAGGGCATTTTTCAGAAATCGATAAGCTACATGCACATTTGTACAAGTACAAAACCATGTTAGTTAGGAACATACAAAAAAAGTGTATAAATATTTGCACATTACTGCAGGCAGGAATCCTAGTAACTAAAGGATTTCTCCAACAGGGATGTAAGATACATAATGTGATTGTATGCAAATACCCACATAATTGTAATAATGGGGCATGATTGCATGGTGCTAATAGCCCAAGTTACTGGTCTTTTTGTTTAATCTAGTCATCAGCTGTCAGCAGGCGCATAGAAAGAGTTACCAATGAGGTGCTCTGCATCCTCGGAAATCTGTAATTTTTTTTTTCCTTTTGTTCTCTCTACCCGACCAGTGCTGAACTAAATTGTACATACATCTCCCAAGAGCATGGAAAATACTCAGCTTCATTGTTTTGACGGAAGAAAAAATAGAAAAAAAAGCCTTGTATGCCTGATCATTCCTGATATCACACTCCTTCAACAAAACCAATCAAATCGTATCTTTGTTTTCCCTGAAAATGTGTTTTACTGCACAAGCAATGATGATTCCAGCAGAGAACAGAGACATTTTTCTACATGGTCACAGCTAAGCTGCACTGCATCCATTTTCTTGGTAATTTTTTTTTTTTTTAATCAAGATTATGATAGGTGGCATTAATAGGGACTAGTACTAGTATTTGTATGGAACTTGAAAACGTTTTGTGAACGCAGTTTTGAGAAAAATTGGTTGTAGATGCTAAAATAATACAAATAAAGAAATAAACCCCATCATCAGTGGCTGATACATTTTAATGGAGAAGGTGATAAAGTGTAGCAGGCTTTCGAGATTACTTGTCTCTTCATCAGGCCCCCCTCAACAAAATTTAGAATGTAATATTTCTATACAAAGGGACATAGGAAGAGTGTGGTAAATAAGACAAGTGTGCTCCAGTGCTGCTGTTTTTTCAGTTTTATTTATGGACCTAGGAAGTCTGTCTGGAAAGCTTGCTGTTTGTCATCATTGTTTCAATTAGTCATTCACATGTAACATCTACTAAATGCTTTAAAATTTATGGTTTTGGCACAAGCAAACCACAGCACCTGAGCCCCCTGCCCCCCTTTCCATTTCCCACCTTTCCTATATCACACTTACTAGGGGTGCTTTCACACAATGCGTTTTTTGTGCAGGAAGGCAGAGCAATTAATGCTGTACATTGCTGCACATAAATCACGGTAAAATCGTGATTTTTGCCTTTTTTTTTGTGCAGAAATTTACAGCATTAATTGTTGTTCCTTTCTGTACAAAAAAAGCATCAAAAACGCAACAAAAACGCACTGTGTGAAAGCACCCTAAGGCTATGTTCACACGGCTTAATGGCGGGACGTAATTACGCCGTGGGGGGACGGGGGCGGGGGACGGGGGAGTGAGCGGGGGCCGGGACTTCGCCGGCCCTTATTTCATTTCCAGCGGCGCGTATACGCCGCTGGTAATTCAATTCATTATCTCCCCCTCGGGGGATTGCCGAGCAGGGAGAGGGGGACGTAATCCATAGTTCTCTATAGAACTGTGGATTACCGTAATGAATGGGCCGTTTTCAGCCCGTAATTTGCGCACTTTGGCGCGTAATTACAGACCGAAATACGGCCCATTTTAAGCCGTGTGAACATGGCCTAAAAGTGTGATTCCGATTGCCAGATTGGAGTCGGGAAGGAATTTTTTCCCTAACATGAGGACATTGGCTTCTACCCCATGGGGGTTTTTGCCTTCCTCTGGGTCAACACTTTAACACTTTAGCAACACTTTAACAAATGGGCTGAACTGGATGGACGTGTGTCTTTTTTCGGCCTGACAAACTATGTAACTATGACTGGAAGTATTGTCGTAAATGTAAGCAATGAACTCATTGGTTGCCATCAGCAACACTACTGGTTTCCCTTTACCGGTCTTTTCTGTACAATCCTTCTGTTCTTACTCAACAAAATGTGAAAATGCGGCATGTTATTTGCCCTGCCAGTCATCGGGAAGGCTAGGGCCAGCTCTATATGGAGGTAATCCATAGCATTCAGAGATATAAAAGGACATAAATGTTTTATAGACTAATAAGCATAAACAATAGTGTAACGGTTTCAGGTCTGCGAGCTTTCCTCCAGCTTGAGTGTGCTTTCAGAAGTTGGTCCGGGGCTGTCTGCTGCGGGGAGGCTGGCTGAGACAATGGCATAGCTATGAGTCATAATCTCTCTTAATAAGGAGGTGTGAAAAATGTTTTCTAAATATTGTAGCTGTGCTGTTGTCTGTATGTGATTATAATGTTTATGCTAGCAGCAGAGAAACAAAAGCGGATAACATCTGGCAAGGGGAGAAAATTCTCAGAAACAGAAGAAACGAAAAAGACCACAGGAAAAAAAAACCCGTAGATGAATGCTATGGTAAAAATAGGCAAGAGGGCTGCCCCTACAGAACAGCTTGTTGTCATTGTCATCAACAAGTCATTTTAACTGGAAAGAGAATGGCGTCGGCGAAGAAAATAGTTAAGTAGGTAAACAATAAGTACAACAGGTAATCTAAGCCTTGTGGTGGTGACAGATGATGTTCTACAGAATGGTTCTCAGGTGATTGAGTGGAAATGAGAACCTGGTCAATTGTTGTCCTTACTTCGTTTGTTCCCCAAGGACTTATCAAGTGTGTTTGACAACAAGCTTTTTGTAATAAGCATATATGGGAAATACATTTCATGCAGTGATTTACAGGGTATTGTTAATTAGCTATGGTGGATTTGCCGGTCTAGGATTTTTCATTTGTTATGGTGATATCGGTATCCTACAATTTATTTGATTATTAAAAGCAGCAGATGGAAACCCTGGTGCACTGTTACAGTGGTGCTGAAGCTTACCTGGGCGTCCAAGCCATCGAAAGGAAGAGGGGGGCAATTGTGCTGTATAGGATTTCTAGGAACTGGGAAACCCCGAGCACCCACTCTTCTAAGTTACCCTATTCAGTGGTCCCTCAACATGTTATATTAATTAGTTCCAGGATAGACGTTCTGTGTTAAAACCATGACTCTGAAAATCTGGTAACTGGATCTGTTGTCCATCATAATGAAGAATCACAATCCAAGAAAGTGAAGCAGATAACTAACACAGATGGAGAAAGTTCTTATACATTAGGGTCAGAAAGAGCTGCTGGATACTGTATTTTGCTTTCTAACTTGATAGAAGCTTTTTTGGGTCATGGACTTTATATACAGTGTTACAGAAAAAAAGATGAGGCCCTCACCTTGTGCCCAAACGAGTCACTCATCCAGGCACATGTAAGAGCAGTACAGAACATGTAGTACCGCACTGTACTGTAGAGAGGTGCTATACACCGCCAATCACTGCATGCACCTCAGTAATACATGTAAAAGCAGTACAGGACATATAGTACCGCATTGTACTGTAGAGAGGTGCTGCTAGACCACCAATCACTGCATGCACCTCACTAATACATGTAAGAGCAGTACAGAACATTTATACCACATGTACTGTAGAGAGGTGCTACTAGACCACCAATCACTGCATGCACCTCACTAATACATGAAAGAGCGCACAGGACATGTAGTTGACGCACGGGTACGTAGAGAGGCACTATAGACCACCAATCACTGCATGAACCTCACTAATACATATAAGAGCAGTACAGGACATGTAGTACTGCACTGTACTGTACAGAGGCGCCATAGACTGCCAATCACTGCATGCACCTCACTAATACATGTAAGAGCAGTACAGGACATGTAGTACCGCACTGTACTGTAGAGAGGCTACTAGACCACCAATCACTGCATGCACCTCATTAATACATGTAAGAGCAGTACAGGACATGTATTACTGTACTGAAGAGAGGCGCTACTAGACTGCCAATCACTGCATACACCTGGGTTTTATGTAAAATGTTTATAATGTCACAGACACGGTGAAGATTGGCAGAGTCTGGGACATTGGGCCTCATGTATGAAAACTGTCTAAGTCTAAAACTCTTTGTTGCCCATAGCAACCAATCAGAGCTCATAGCAACCAATCAGAGCGTCCCTTTCATTCCATATAGTGTTCTGGAAAAATGAAACGGGAGTGCTGATTGGTTGCTATGGGCAACAAAGAGCGTTTTAGACCTAGATCGTTTTCATACATGAGGCCCATTGTGTCTTGAAATCAAAGTCAACATACATGAGGCCATTGTAACTTGAGAGATCACTGTATAGGATATATAACACTGCAGTTTTGTTGCTAAAATGTCTTCAACTTAAAATCCGTTCCATTGATCTGATTAGGGTTATTTTGGTGACGCACATGGATCCCTGTAAACCCCATTCAGCTGAATGGGGCAGTCGCCAAACATTTCTGCAACCAATCTGCTACATGGGAATATACCCTTATACCTCTACATGGATGGAAACTCATCCTTTAAAGTTTAAATTACTTTTCTAGAGTTAGAAAAGGAAATTTCAAAGTGTTTATGATTTCAAAAAAATAAAAAATTATCAGTACAATCAATTTTTTTCCCACCAAAGCTTTTTTGTCTCTACTTTTGGAATCAAAAATTGGCCCCAAGCAGGGGGTCCTAGCGTTTCATACCTCTTGGAGGGGAAGCCAAAAATTTAATTTATATATTAACCCCTTTAAGGGACCCACCCTGTTTTAAACCTTCCTGCCCAACCCCTATTTTTAAAAATCTGACGTTTTTTAATTTATTTGGGGAAAAACTTTTGACACTTTTACCTATTCTTTGTGATTCAGAGATTGTTTTCTCGTGACAATTGTGCTTTAAGTTAGTAAAAAAAATTTTTACCCCATTCAATCCTTTTTTTGTTTTTTAAAAAATTTATCAAAAATTTTCTTAAAAATTTTTGGAAAAAAAATTTGCGTTTTTAAAATTTTGGGGAAAAAAATTTTCCTGCGTGCAAGATGCCATCTGAGAAACAAACCCCCTTAACAAAATTTTAAACATTTTTGGGAAAGTTTGATAACCCTTATTATTTCACGGGAAATTAAAGCAAAGTGGAGGTGAAATTTAAAAAATTTTCACTTTTTTTGCAGATTTTTAAATTTTTTACCCAAATTATTCACGGGGGATAGGGTTTAAATGTGCTGGGTAAATGCAACTTAATTTAAATTTCCCCCCGGTCTGCCGTTTTGGGAGTTTTCCCTTTATGGGGGCCTATGCATTATTTGCCTCGCCCATAACCCCCCAGAATAGGAGGAGCCCTGCTAAAACCGGGGGTTTCCTTTTTTTCCAATACGATTTTTTTTTTGGGCGCCATTTTGGGTTTGGGGACCCCCTAAGGGTCCCTAAAACTTAATCCCCCAAAAATAAAACCGAAAATTGTAAACTAAAACCCTTAATAAAATTTTTTCCGGGGGTTGCTTTTGGAGTATATAACCCCACAGGTGATTCAAAAATTTTTTTTTAAAGAATAAGGCTGTAAAAATTTTAAAAAAATTTTTTTTTTTTCAATAATTTTGAAAATTTTAGTTTAAAAATTGTTTCATATTTTACAAGGGAATCCTGGAAAAAAAAAACCCCAAAAACTTTTTTAAAAGAAAATTTTTTTTCCCAAAGTTCGGCAATACCATACTTGGGGGTTTGGAAAAAGGGTGTTTGGAGGGCATGGCAGGGAATAAAAAGGGGGAGGGAGCGCTATTTGGTTTTTTGGAAAACGCAGATTTTTGGGGGGGCCCCCTTGTCGCATTTGCAAACCCCCCAAAAGTAGCAGAACAGGCAAAACCTTTCCGAAGTCCCCCCTTTTTGGGTTTAAACCCACCATGGGGGATCTAGGTGGGGGGTTTTAAATGTGCTTTTTGGGGATGCACGGTGTTCCATATTTTTTTTTTTTAGTTTGGGGCAATAAAAAAGGGGGGGGAAAAAAAAAACGCAGTTCGGTCATTTTTTTTTTGGTTTAAAATTTTAACAGCTTTCGCCGGGCAGTGAAAATGATGTGATAACTTTACTATGGGGGGTGGTTTACAATTACAATGAAATAGATTTTATTTAGTTTTTTTTCTTTTTTTATTACTTTTAACATTTGAAATAACCCTTTTAAAAATTGGGTTTTTATTTTTGCCCCTATTCTAAACACCCCATAATTTTTTTTATTTTGCTGTTTTGAGGTGTGTTTTGGGCTTTTTTTTTTTGGGGGGGTGGTTAAAGTTTTTTGGAACCATTTTGGGGTGCATTTTGATGCTTTTTATCATTTTTTTATTAAGTTTTTTCTGAGTTGTTTTGAACAAAATACAGCAATCGGGTTATTTTTTTTTTGTTTTTTTATTTTTATTTTTTATAGCGGCCCCTGACGGTATATATGACATGGTCCCTTTACTCGGGCAGGTAAATTCCGAAAAACCGACCCCCAAATTTTGTTATATTTTTTTATGTTTTACTCCCTTTTTTAAAATTTTAAAAACATTTTTTTTATTAAACCCGGGAAAAAAATACTTTTTTTTGAAACGCCATAGTCTGAGAGCCTTAACTTTTAAATTTTTCTGTGTTTGGGAAAGCTGTGTGGGCTTTTTTTTGGGGAGATGATTTTGACGTTTTTATTAGTATCTTTTTTGGGGGGGGGACAAGGCTTTTTGATTTGTTTTTAAAAATCCTTTTTTTGGAGGCCGGGGGTGAAAAAAATACTGCAATCCTATTTAGTGTTTTTTTTTTTATTTTTAACAGGGCTCCCCCTTTGCATTTATCCATTTATAAATTAGCTTTTTCTCTTTGGGTCGCTACGATTATGGCGATATCCTATTTATATAGTTTTTTTGGGTTTAAACACTTTAAAAAAAAAAAAAGTGTTTTTTGTGTTTTAAAACAATTTTTTGCATCGCTATTTTTCTGGGAGAGCTATACATTTTTTATTTTTCCCTATAAGAGCTGTGTAAAGGGCTTTTTTTTTTCGGGATGAATGCGGGTTTTTAAATTGGTCAACTTTGGCGGTTTTTATTGTTTTTTGATCACTTTTTATTCCATTTTATGTGCTGCGGGATGAACAATAATTTAATTCTTTTGATTATTTTTTTTTTTTTTTTTTTATTACGGCGTTCACCGTACGGGTTAATTAACATTTACAAAATTTATGGGCAGGTTTGTTCCCCCAGCGGCGGGTACCAAATATGGGTAAATTTATTTATTTTTGATCTTTTTTTTGGGGGGATTGGGTTTGTAAAGGGGAAAAAAGGGGGGGTGTAGTATTTTTATTTTAAATTTTTTTTGTTTTGTTTTTATTTTTTTTCACTTTCTTTTTTTTTTTTTTTCACTTTTTTTCACTTTTTTTTACTTTTCCCCCCCTTTTTGGGGGATTTGAATGAGAGATTTTAGAAACTTTTCCCTTAAAAAGGAAAACAGGGGCATAGCTTGTTGCTTTGACGGGTTTTCCTATTTTACAACTGTCAGTCACGGGTGCCGGGAATTTCCCACAGGGGGACGGGCGGGCTCGTGAGTCACAGACAACCCGGGGAAGGCTTCTCTTTCCCTCGTGTGTCTTTCAGAAGGCAGGAGCTGCACGGATTGCCGGACCCCTGCGCTGCTGCCGCCCACAGAGACCAGGAAAGGGGCGTTTCCTTTCCCGCGTTCTCTCTTAGTTATTGCGACCCGATGGTCGCGAAAAATTAAGCGGTTAAAACCCCCCCCCCCCCCCCCCCCCGGAGCGATCCGGGGGGCGGGGCCCAAGCTGCGGGATGTCAGCTGTTTTTATACCGCTGACCCCCGCGCCGGGTCGGCGAAAATTGCTTTAGGTTCGCGGGGATCCTTTTGGAGTATCCATACTTCCAGGTGCGTGAAAAACCCCCAAAGACCTGGACGTAAGGATAAGTTAAGGTTTGGTTTTAAAGGGGTTTTTTAAAATCGCAGGAATGCACCTGTGAACAGGATGAAGTATTTTGTTAAAAAAAAAAATCACATAAATAATTGAAAACATTTATTTAGATGTAAGAAATATTTTTTTATTTTATAAAAATCTGTATACTTGAAATGATTAAAAATTTGCAGGGGCTGGACTTTGGTTTTGTTTTCTTTCATTTTTTTTTATGGGAGGGGGATTTTATAAGGGTTTTTTTTTTGGCCCCTATATGCCTTAAGGGAAAACTGTCCAAATTTTTTTTTACTTATTTTAAAAAAAAGACCCGATTCCCTATTTTTTTTTTTTCTTAGACATTTTTAAATTTTTTTTTTTTGGGTTTTTCAATTTTTGTTGGGTTTTTGTGATTGTGGGGAAAGCTTTTTCCGGCCGGGTTTTAAAATTTTTATGCACATAGAAGCCTGTGAAATGGATCAGTCCCCTTGGGTTCTATAGGGGGGTTTTCTTTGGCTGCTCTGTGACCCGGGAAGAAGTCAGTGTGCAGGGGAGGTGGAAAAAGGGTTTAAATTTTGAAATATCTCCTATTGTGATGGTGGAAACCCGTGTTCAATCTATTCCATTTTGGGCCACCTTTCAGTTTAATCTTCTTTTTACTGATTTAGATTGAGCAGAAATTTCTGAAAAAACTCTCTTTTGATCGGAAATATTTTGACTTATTATTGGCCCAAATGGCCCAAAATGAAAAATGCAGGACTTAAGGGAAATTTTTTAAAAAAAAAAAATGGAAAAATATGGAAAAAAGTTAAAAAATTAAAAAAAAAAAATTTGGCCCCACCCCCTGACTCTATTTACCACCTAAATTTCCTACCTCAAATACAAAAAATAACAAAGGAACTGGATAGATGGTCCCGTTTGCCACTGTCACTCCTTGCAAGATGCCACCTGGTAAAGATGGTGGGCTTCCCAAAATTACTGTACCATCTACAAACAATTCCACTGTTGCTAAAGCTGAACTCTGCCTTTATAAAATTCATTTGATCCTCGAAGCGGCCCAGAATTGCCTTACGCAAGCTTATGCTTCCGAAAGTCCAGGAGGGGGGGGGGGGTCAATTTCCCAAATATACGTTCATACATCTTTGCCTTTCTGATGTGGCACTGTTTGGACTGGATACGTGGTACCAAGTTCTATTCAAACACCGCACTGGAGGCGTCAAGTGCAAAACCTTGGTCACTGGCAGACCTGTTGCATACAAGATTTGCGCATGTGGCGACTCAAATCAGGGGAAATGTACTTTTTAGGGATACTATAGCGACATGGAAATCGGTCAGGAAGCTATGGAAAATCCCATGGTCCATTAGTAAATTTATGCCTTTGCAAGGTCACCCCGAGTTTCCACAAGGAATGACAATTAGCCAACTTGCGACCTGGAGGGAGAAGGGAGTCTTGGAGATTCCACGTCTTTGTGAGCTAACCTCGGGGAGGCTTTTGACCTTCCAGGAACTCAGGAGTCTCTATGGCATTCCGCCCACACACTTTCTGTTATATGGGCAGGTTACAAGTTTTCTGCGCTCTAGGGTGTTACACCTCCAAGGAATTCTGAAAGACTCAACACTGGATAGCTTTGTCTCCGATTCTGCACCTCAGCATTCATTCTCTTCCCTATACCAAGCCCTACGAGAACCAGTCATTCAGTACACAACAACTACAATATTTAAATATTGGGGAGAGGTGTTTAACCCCTTACCGACATTTGCCGTACTCATACGGCAAATGTCGGTAAGGGGTTCCCGCAAATTGCCGTATGAGTACGTCAAGCGGATCTTGCGCGCTCACAGGCGGAGCGCGCAAGATCGCGGCATGGAACCGGCGGTATATTACCGCTGGCATCATGCCGCATCCCCCACGGCCGGAGTGAGCTCCGGCCGCGGGGGATTAACCCCCGATGTCGCGACATCGTGGTCGCGACATCGCAGCTGCAGGCGGCAGGAGTGAGCTCCTGCTGCCCGCCGATCCCAGTGCAGTAATGGCGCTGAGCGCCGCTACTGAGTCTCCTACAGCATCCGGGTTGTCTGGTGACGTCACGATGCCCACAATGCATTGTGGGCAGCGTGACAGACAGTTGCCATGGAGACCAGCATACAGCTATAAGCTGTATGCTGATCTCCTATTGCATGAACGATCTGACGATCGTTCATGCAATTCCCCCCTGGGGAAAAGTGTAAAAATTGTGAAAAAGTAAAAAAAAAAGTGTAAAAAAAGTAAAACACAAAACATAAAATAAAAACACGTACATCGCCCTTTTCCCCTTTACAAACGCCAATCGCCCCAAAAAAGATCAAAAATAAATAAAGTACCCATATTTGGTATCACCGCGTGCGTAGCGACCCACCCTATAAATCTGTCATGTTAATTAACCCGTACGGTGAACGCCGTAAAAAAACAAAAACAAAAACAGTCACAGAATGGCGATTATTGTACATGCTGCAGCACAGAAAATGGAATAATAAGCGATCAAAAACTATTCTAAACGCCAAAAATTGTACCAATTTAAAACGTCAGTTCATCCCGCAAAAAAAAAGTCCTTACACAGCTCTGTATATGGAAAAATTTAAAAAGTTCTGGCTATTAGAAGATAGCGATGCATAAATTATTTTTTTACGCAATAAAAACACTTTTTTTTCAAAAAAATTGTGCTTTCAAATAAAAAAACTACATAAATTGAGTATCACCATAATCGTCTCAACCCACAGAGTAAAACTAACTTATCACGGATACTGCATGGTGAACGCTATTAAAAATAAAAATAAAAAACACTGCTAGGATTGCAGTATTTTCTTCACCCTGCCTTCCAAAAAAATGGATTTTAAAAGCGATCATAAAGTCTTGTGCCCCCCAAAAAATGTTACCAATAAAAACGTCAACTCATCCCGCAAAAAAAAAAGTCCCTATACAGCTCCATAAACAGAAAAATAAAAAAAGTTATGGCTCTCAGACTGCGGTGATGCAAAAAACGTGTTTTCCTTTTCAAATAAAAGTGTTTTTTATTGTGTAAAAGCAGTAAAACATTAAAAAAATATACAAATGTGGTATCGCTGTAATCGTATCAACCTGCTGAGGAAAACTAGCATGTCATTTATACTGCACAGTGACCGCATTAAAAAATAAAAATAAAAAACACTACCAGGATTGCGGTATTTTGTACAAAATGCCTCACAAAAACCTTACTAAAAAGTGATCAAAGCATCACATGCCCCCCATAATTGTACCAATAAAAACATCAACTCATCTCATAAAAACCAAGCCCACAAGCAGCTTCATATGCAAAAAATTAAGAAAGCTATGGCTGTCAGAATAGGACAACATAAAAACGCAACTTTTTATAAAACTCGCTTCTATTGTGTAAAAGTAATAAAACATAAAAAACTATATAAAATGTATATCTTTGTAATTGGTGTCCGACCCCATAGTGAAAGTTATCCCACATTTATCCCGTATATGGCGAATACTGTAAAAATGAAGCCCAAAAAAACAAGCGCGGAACTGCGTTTCCCCCCTCCATTTCCATGGCCAATGCTAAAAAAAAAACTACGGAACACCTGTGCATCCAAAATGCACAATACACCCTTAGATGAGATCCCTGAGGGGTGTTGAATCCAAAATAGGGAAACTTCTGGGAGGTTTCACCTGTTCTAGTACTTTGGGGGCTTTGCAGATGTGACATGGACCAACCAATATCTGTGCGCCAAAAGCAAAATAGCGCTCCCTCCCTGTACCCCCTGCCATGCGCCCAAACCAGCAGTTTTACACCCACATGTAAGGTATTGCCGAACTTGCGAAGAAATTGCGTAACACAATTTTTGGGGCTTTTTTTCCAAGATTCCTTGTAAAAATTAAAAATTTTCAGCTAAAAATTGCAGATTATTGGAAAAAATATATATTTTTTTATTTTCAGAGCCGAACGCTAAAAAAAATTTGTGAAACGCCTGTGGGGTCGATATACTCACTACACCTCTGGATATATTCCGTAAGGGGTTGTCGTTTCCAATATGGGGTCTTTTTAGGGGTATTTATAAGTTTTGGAACCTTAGGGTTTCCGCAACCTGAAATGGCCCCTAAATAAAATTGTAATGAAAATGAGGCCCAGAGCCAGTAGGTGCTCCTCCTATTCTGGGGCTTGTGGTTGAGCCCAAATAATGCACTAGGGCCACATATGGGATATCTATTGAAAACGGCAGAATCTTGTGAATCAATATTAATTTGCATTTCCCTTATCACATTTACCGTATTCTTGTCAATAATGCATAAAAATTGAAAATCTGCAAAAAAAGTGAAATTTTGAAATTTCACTTCCACTTTGCTTTAATTCCTGTGAAACACCAATGGGTTAATAAACTTCCTAAATGCGGTTTTGAATACTTTAGGGGGTGTAGTTTCTTAGATGAGGTCATTTATGGGGGGTATCTAACATACAGGTCAATCAAAGTCACGTTAGAACAGGGACTGGTCCCTAAAAAATATGTATATTGCAAATTTTCTTGAAAATTTGAAAATTACTCCTAAATTTATAAGCCCCCTAATGTCTTAAAAAAAAAAAAAAGACATTTAAAAAAGTGATGCCAAACTACAGCAGAGCAATATGGTAGATGCTAGTTATAAAACTATTTTGAGTGGAATAACTATCTGTCTTACAAGAGAGAGTGAAAAAAATCAGGCGATACCTTTTAGAGGCTAACTGAGTATATTTGATGGTGAGCTTTCGAGAGAACTAGCTCCCTTCTTCAGACATGATGATATACAAGAAATTGAAAATTCACAGGCTTTTTATACACACAAAGACATGGACTTCAAAGGATCTTAGAATTCTTAAACATAACAAAATGCATATTAAGCAAACAATTCATTTACAACAGGTCAACAATTAACTATCTGGAAACTTGTGAGGCATGACAGAGGGGGTCAGTAAATCTGCCGTCTTATCTCACAGCCATCACGTGTAATTTGTGGCCATCACAGTTCACATATAGTTTGACATAAAACTAGCATGGATATTTAACCCAATTTTGCAGAGTCTGAAAATTTTTGCATTAATTTAAATTCCCATTCCTTTCTCTCCCTCTGCGTCTTAAAGTGTCCCATTAAAACCACAATCTTCAGATCTTCAATACAGTGGTCCTCTCTGGAGAAGTGTTGTGCCACTGGAAGATCAGTTCTACTGTTATTAATAGTGAATCTGTGGGAGTTCATGCGCTGGCTGAGTCTTTGCCCTGTTTCCCCCACATAAAGGCCTGTGGTCGGGCATTGCACACACATAATCACATAATCTGTCTTACATGCAGAAATTTTTGAAGTTTGAAATTGGTAAATTTTTCACATTTTTCACCATAATTTGATATTTTTCACAAATAAACAATTATTTTTTGAACCAAAATGTCTTACTATCTTATAGCACAATGTGTCACGAGGGAGAGAAAAACTCTCTGAATCACATGGATAGGTTAAAGTGTCAAAAAGTTATTCTCACATAAAGTGACACATGACAGATTTCAAAAATAGGGCTCTGTCAGAGAGGCCAAAACTGGTTCCGGCGGTAAGGGGTTAATAACAAACCAGAAATGAATGACATAGTGCTGAGTGGTTGGAACGTGGTAAACAAAATGATATCTAGTTAAAAGTGGAGAGAGACTGTTTCGTTTCATCCACAAGGCAATATATGGCTTTAATATCCCAGCTCACCCGCAGGCCCCTGATAGACTGACGGCGTGCCCCAAGTGCTCAGTTTTAAAAACCGATATGATTCACGGGGTGTGGCACTGTGCAGCGATTCAGAATTTCTGGAGACAATTGCTAGCACTACTTAGGGAAAAAGGGAACGTCAGATTGGAACTCCGACCAGAGGTGGTGCTGTTCCATGACCTGCCTCCATTAGGAGCCAACACCCACTTTGTGCATACACTTCTGTTGGGAGCCAAGAGATGTGTTCTGGAGAAATGGTTGGATGCTGATGTGGCCCCTCTGGACATGGTGGTTAACCACGTCAAGAAGTACATGTACGCAGAGAAGGTGTTGGCAGAAGACTTGAAGGACTCTGTCTGAAAGGTTCTTAACACAATGGCAGCCATTCATGGAGGGGATTTATGTCGGATACGGAAATTTCCCAGGCTGTATACCCTTTCAGATACTCCAAATGATATCGGATGGCGGCATTAGCAGGAACGCTTGGCAGACTTGAGCTCCCCCAAGATCATCCGTCTAGCTCCCACCACTAACCGAACAGGGGCTCGGGAAAGGGAAGATCTTGACATGCCTCCCCTTAGATCATTCTCCCAAAAAGATTCCCCTTCACAGTCGTCATTAAACACCACAGAAACCAGGACACGAAAAAGTTAAAACTACAAACATTCAAGTCCGATAGCCAGCCCTCCTTCCTACTTTGTACACGGAATGTTAGGTTATAGGTTATAATTTTTGCTCTTTAGTTCTCTCCGATGTTGAACAAGATTAGCATGACATAATAAAGGAAGTCGAAGTGGGAGAGTATCACAACACCCTAAGCTGGGGTGGGGAGGGGGGATGATGTGTCTGGGATGCTGCCTGGTTACAACTTGGTTTAGACCTGTGCTTTTAATCCGGAGGCACAGCTGACCACGGAAGCCTGACCTCGGAGACGAGGGCGGTAGATCAGAAGAGAGCACTCTCAAAGGTGATTGACCACGTCTTCTACCCAACTCAAATTTCTGATTTCGGCTTTGACAAGAATATATAGATGCTAGGGTGCTAGAGTGTTGGAAAATCTTAGGACACATGGTTTCTTTTGTGTAATGATTCTGTATCTGTTTTACATGTTTTTATGCGACAAAGGGTACGTTATATGTATCTTTATTGATTTTGTTGATGTAAAAGTAAATATGAAAAATCAATAAAAAAGTTTGAAAAAAAAAAATAACCAAACATTTTTTAAAAATGTGTTTAACTTAAAAACGTGAGTTAAACAATAAGTCATTTGCGATGACACATTCTCTTTAACTGTCTGATACATGATGGTACCTCTTCTGAGACGCTCACATATCTCCACTTATGTGCATCCCCAAATTGGCAGCATTGGAGAGGTTCTACATATTCTTAATGCCATAAATGTGTAAAACAGTCTGAAGTTACATGGCAGTCACTTGGGTCTCGGGTTCCTTTATGACCTAGAGAGCCATTTATATATTATTTATATATATATATATTAATTTCTATAGGAAACGGAGGATTAATGGCTGCCAAACATCTGACTACTTTTTTTTCATTGTCTTATAGAATCCACAATGATTGATTCATATTAACTTAAGGGTGCTTTCACACAGTGCATTATTTTAATGCATTTTTTTGTGCTTTTTTTGCAGGAACGCACAGTAATTTATGCTGTGCATTTCAGCAAAAAGAACGCAAGCATAAATTACTGTGCATTCCTGCGAAAAAATGCATAAAAAACTCAGCGTGTGAAAGCACCCTAAAGATGGAGCCTAGAGTGGTGTTCTCTCTGCCCCATAAACAAATACTTGGCTAGTCCAGTACTGGCATCTACTGACATCGATGTTATGTTCATTATAAGCCTAATTATCTCCTGGTTTATTTCTTAGATTTCATTGGTGAATTGGACCTAAATGACTTTTTTGAGCGGGTGGGGTAATATAGCAATTGGGCTCATATGCACAGTTATCAAGATGGGTCATTGGTATAAAATTGGAATTGAGAATCGGTGAGAGACAAAGTTGCCAACTGGAAGCAATAATTCAGATAACAGAGCAAAGTTTAAAAAGTCAAACTCGAGCTTGGCTTGAAGTCAAAGGATGAAAATTAGATTTTAAAATGCAAGCTGTCCTTTAAATTAAAGTGCTGGTAACCTGACTGGCTTCAGGCTTTGAGTATTCATCCTTCAGTGGCAGCTGGCGCCAGGCCTGTGGAGCGGCTCCGGATTATAGCAAGGCAGTATTTTAGCCACCTTTCTCGTTTTGGCCGTGACTGTAAGAAAGGTGACTTTAAATAAGAATGGTATTCTTTTGATAGCATCAGTCATTCAGCATTATCTCTATTAAAAGTTTTATCATGGACAGGGGGTATTGCAAGGGATGGAATTAGAGAAGAGTTAGCTGGTAGCGGACAGTATAAAGGACAGGTGGTGTCCCTAGTATTTACTGTGACAGAAAGACCAGAAGTTCAGTATTGCCACCCGTTGGGCTTAACATTTGCACTCACCTCTGTTATCCTTGGTTGGATTGGATGGTCTGTAGTTCATGAAGTGTTGTTTGAAGTATTTCTTCATTGTCATTTCAGCTAGTGGAGGAACTTCCTCAAAGTTGTAATTTCTCAAAGTTATAATCACGGATAAACCACCATGCTTGCGGCACATTGGCTGGACAAAAAGAAAACACTCCCAGTAGGAGACAATAAAAGCCTCAGTGGAAGAAAATGCACAGGTGCAGATTACTGATGAACAATAGCTCTCACACCCATCCATGAGGTGGGGGGGGGGGGGCAGTTGCTTAGTACATAACTGCACATTGGATGAGAACCAGTTTACTTCAAGTATGCAGAAATGCCACAATACCATACAGAGGAGATTGCTCAAGTGCAAAAATACTGATGAACAACCACTCGCATAGCTGCTATCCATGAGAGTGCTGATTGCTGGTATTACAATTGCACATAAATAAGGTTTACATAGGAGCCAGTTATATGGTTATATGTGGGGCACCATGTTGTCTTGCAGCCTATTTAGTGGGTTGCCCAGCATATTCCAAGTTCCCAAAAAGACAAATTGTTAGGGAAGATTTGTTCTGGGTTTGTATTCCCTGAAATCTATGTTAGGCTTCATGGTCTGGCTGGTTTTGGGCTGTGTCAATATCCATATGTCTATTGCAGTTAGATTAGGTAACAGCTGCTATGCTAAATGATTTAGATAATACAAACCATTTGCAAATTTGCTTATTTTTACTGTTCCCATCATTACAGATATGATCTTTGTAGTGCGAAAACCCCTGTAAGCAATGCATGTGGTTACATATATACAGGCAAATTATCAAAATTACAAACTATTAAAATATATAATAGCATGTCATATTCATATACAATCGTGTTAACAACAGTTTTAACAATCTATTACAACAGAAGGTACATATAATACAAATGTAAGTATCTAATTACTGCTGATTGTCTACCAAGATGTAGATAATGTTCAAATAAACACTAACTAATCCAGTCAAATAGTATATACTAATATTAAAGTTCAAAAGAGACCCTATACATCTCCTGATATGTCTGTAGTAAATCCTTGTATTTCCTGTAAAATAACAATTGTGGAGCATCTTCTCTTATAACTGTGTTGTGCTTTTCCTCTGTTTTTCCTTCCTTCATCTGGGTGTTACCATTCCGGTCTCCAGAGACGTGTGTCCCTGTACATACCGACTCATTGGTAATTAATTTCTAGGATGGATGACTGGTAAACCACACAACATAGATATCTAAGGAAAGGTGCTCAAGAATTAGTTCATGGGGAATACTGTGTTTCCCGCCACCCCAGTTATCATGCTCAAATGCTCCCTGGCACTCCAGTGCTGATGCTCCAGTGCTCCTCACACTCCAGTGCTCCTCTTACTCTAGTGCTGATGCTCCAGTTCTCCTCACACTCTAGTGCTAATGCTCCAGTGCTCCTCACACTCTAGTGCTGATGCTCCAGTGCTCCTCCCCACTCTAGTGCTGATGCTCCAGTGCTCCTCACACTCTAGTGCTGATGCTCCAGTTCTCCTCACACTCTAGTGCTGATGCTCCAGTGCTCCTCACAATCTAGTGCTGATGCTCCAGTGCTCCTCACACTCTAGTGCTGATGCTCCAGTGCTCCTCACACTCTAGTGCTGATGCTCCAGTGTCTCCTCACAAATCTAGTGCTGATGCTCCAGTGCTCCTCACACTCCAGTGCTCCTCACACTCTAGTGCTGATGCTCCAGTGCTCCTCACACTCTAGTGCTGATGCTTCCAGTGCTCCTCACACTCCAGTGCTGATGCTCCAGTGCTCCTCACACTCTAGTGCTGATGCTCCAGTGCTCCTCACACTCTAGTGCTGATGCTCCAGTGCTCCTCACACTCTAGTGCTGATGCTCCAGTGCTCCTCACACTCTAGTGCTGATGCTCCAGAGCTCCTCACACTCAAGTGCTGATGCTCCAGTGCTCCTCACACTCTAGTGCCTGATGCTCCAGTCTGCTCCTATTCTCTCACACTCTTTAGTGCACCTGATTATTTAGCTTGCCCCTCCTTGACTGCTCAAGTGACCTGGAATGCTTTAGTGCTCCTTGCTGCTCCAGTGCTAATGCTCCAGTGATGTACCATACATGCATATAACTACAGGAGACAATTAATTGCCTCTAGCAGTTGATACCAAGCGCTTTAATGCCATGATTGACTGCCTATATACTTAACGGGTACAGGTTGGCCGGAGGTTATTTGCGTAGACCCGAGTTTGAAAAGGCCGCGGGACAGCCGAGGGCTAGTAAGCTGTTTCCAGCGTCATGACTTCAATCTGCGTAATGTAGTACATCACTCACTCACGAAACCTGCAGGGACCACTGGATTATCAGAACTGAAGTGGTGTGAGATTTTACATGTGAGTAGTGTGTGTTTTTATTTTACAGTATTTACAGCATCTATGGTATTTCCTTCAACTGTCAAACAGACCCTTTTTACTTCCTCTTCTATACCTGCTAAATACGTTGTCCTTCTTAAAAGATGAAGATGCTGTTAATACCCACTTAGCCGCCCGCGTTTTACAGTCATGTTTTAAAAGGGTAGCTTTACTGAACAGCTAGAATTGGCCATTGTAACTGTAAATTTGCTTGGGGACAACAATGGCCATAATAGAAGAGATCGAATCCTTACTTGCTTTTCATGCCGGACGCTGTTGTTTTTTTATTGCAGCGCCGTGCCGTTCCCTTAGTGATCCTGGCCAATAGTCTTTCAACCTGACAGATGATGCAGCCAATTATAGGCCACGTGAGTCACGCCACGCATGGAGAACGAAGAAATCTGTGCGGGCCTTGTCATTGGCTGCCAGCCTGTCCACTCGCGAACGATAATAAACGTTCCCAGCTACTGCTGGCATCACTGACACGGCCTTGGCAATGGAACAGGAGCATCCAGGCAAGTATTCTTCTTCTTTTCTATTTTCTATCATGCTCTGACAGACTAACAAGCATTGTCTACTGCTTGAAAATCCCTTTAAGTCCTAGTTACCAGTACTAAGTTCTAGACGTGTTCCCTTACAAAAAAAAACCCATTTTTTTTTTTATTTGTAACAGAGTACATATACATGAAGTGATATGAAGCACATTTCATTACTGGTTACTTTGTTTGGACACACTGGAGATCTGTCATGAAGTATAAATGTAAGTTCAGCCATGTATTCCTTTTGAGAACTATCAATAGCGTCGAGAGCGCTCGCGAAGCCTTCATGTTAACTAGATGTTTTCTGTTAGGATTCTAGAAAGCAGATCTGTATTTCCCACATAAGCGATCCCACAGACGGCATTTAATTAACACTTGTCTACATGTTTTACATAGTGCCCATGCTGAAGATCATCTGGGCACATATTTAATAAACGTTAAGCACATTTGATTCCACCTGTTAAACCCTATTGAACATGTTTCTGTTGTTCTTACCACAAAAATCTAAAGCTAGAAGTTATTTGGGGCCGCCGATCTCGGGTACTATAGTCAATCATCAGCGTGGTTGCAAAAATGTATGCGGCTAGTAGAGTAGCCACCTTTCTTCTATTGCAAAGTTAGAATTTGCCGGTAACACTTCTGAAAGATGAGGAGCGAAAGAAAGAGACAGCCATTTACAGTACGTAAAGCCTCATATCACAGTCTCAGCTGATAGGAGGTTCCATTCAATTTATTTCCCTGCTATTCGTGACAGTTTTCGACTCTATCAAGCGGTCTCAATTACCTCTTTTGACCAAAGTGTCCCATATATATGATGTGCTTGAACACTATTCATTAAGGCCTCCCTTAAAAGGCTGTTCATTTGTTTCTGCATCGAAGCAGACCATGTTTCTATTCCTGACGCGAGATAGACAAGAAGAGAAAGAATAAAACCTGGCATCCTAAATTGGCCTAAGATGTGCGTTTCCTGAAGCCAACATCCGTTGTTCATTGATGACTTTTCCAACTGTCTCGCCTTTGAGATGCGCTCCTTCAGCTAATTTTTAACCTAATGACCATGAACATGGCATACCCACATGACAGTCGTGTTCAGAACTATTACAACGAATACAGGAATCGAAGAGCACTGCCTGAAAGGTAAGCAAAACCTTCACCTGCCCTATTTCATGAGCATGGTCATAATTGTTAATACTTCGTAGACCTACCATCAAGGACGTCCAAATGAAAACTCATTACAATGCTTATTGAATATGACAATGTAAAGTGCTTAACCATGCTGTCATCTACGCCATCTATCAGCCCCTGCTTTGCTGGATCAGTAGTTATATAACGCAGAATCCTGATGAGCCCGATAATAGTGCCTCCAGGGCCTTCCAGCCACAATTTACGCCAGTTTTAAGAACTAATTCTTTATAATTCAGAAAACCCCCCCCCCCCACCCAATAATTTATTTTTTATATATATATATATTTTATAAATTTTATTTATATAATCAATGACCTCGACATTGTTTTGTTTTAATATATATAGAACGTAAACGTTACAAAATCTGAACTGGATTACAAAGCCCTGGAGACACAAGCAGATAACGCCCACTGTATATGCTAATGCAGAAGAAACCTAGGTGCGGTGTTGATCCCCCCCCCCCAACCCCCCCCCCCCCCCCTCCCCCCTTCACCCCCCCCCCCCCCCCCCCCCCCCAATTATACATATCATTTGGGATAGACTAGGATAGACTGGTCATGTTGTCCATTGTGACCTCATTAGCACTGGTTTCTGATGTCACCACACCCACTCATTTACATAACACTAACAACTCATGGCACTTAATAAAGTCACTTGGAAAAAGAAATGTACTAAACATTCCTAAATATGTTGAATATATTTGCTTTAACAAACAAAGTAAAACAACAAATACATGAAATCAGCACTATTGTCAGATCTGGTTGGCTTGAGGCTAAAGTCCAACCTCATTTATGATATACTGCATCATATAAGGTGCAAAAATGATAGATGGGAGATGGAAAGATATGTTAAGTTTGTAAACTAAGATGAACAAATCTGTAAAAAGCCTACATCGCATTGGTTTCAGGTGTTGCGAACCATAATGCCAGATAGCGGCCATTGTTCAGGTATTGGTTATTAGCTGAAGCGTATGACGCATTAAAGGCGAAGACCTGTTGCCCGAAAAGGTCAATCACTGATGAACCTCCCCCCCCTAGCTCAGGAGAGCATGGAAGGAGGAGTTTTCTAGAATTTTTATGTTAAAAAAGGTTTATTTCTAGCTTTAGTCATCATAGGTTTGATAAGCCTTCATGATTCCACCAAATATGGATGCCTTCATGTGTTATTCCGTCAGAAAGCTTTTTCATGTGACCACAGGATACACGGACGTAAATGCTATGGCGTAACTGGTGTGTGAGGATGGGACACGACAGTGGCACCACAACCAATCATGAGAACAGGGTTTCCAAATCCCTCATTTGAATGAGAGCAGTGGAGGTTCACACGAGTGCACTGTCGACTTATTCAGAGGTCGTACCCAATGGCGAAGCGGTAAATAACCATAACCGCCATTAAAGTGCTGTGCTTGATTAGTCTGTGGCGTGTCTCTGGGCGATCCGCCATCCTTTGAACAGTACGATGCACGTGTTATTGTGGTGTGCCTACGCTCTCTCTCAGCGGAGCGGGAATACCGGGTGATATCATACCCATTTTCTCATGATCAGAGGGGTGCTAAGACGTCGGGAACTCATAAGTGATCATTCCATTTTATCAGCCGCTGGCTCACTGCTAAATTAGGTTATTCACAAGGCAACCTCTCTAATCACTTTGGCTTATCATTATTAATTTTTTTTTCATTTCTCCCATTTTTTGGAATATGTAGTGTTTTTCTTTTTAACATAAGTCATCTTTTTAGAGTATTGCTTTGGCTAGTATGGGGGACACACTCAAAAAAATCCATTGTTCCGTCGATTTTCCTCTTTTTTTTTTTTTTTTTTTTTTCTTCGTCATCTCAAATTGATAGTAGCCCCGCGATAATTTGACTGTGTGTGCGTTGCCTACATTATATGTAATGCACAGATATATGCTAGCGTTATGTGGCCCCCCCCCCCCCCCCCCCCCCCCCCCCCCTTGCTGCTATGTGTGTTTACTATGTATGATGCTCGTGCTTTGTAGTATTATATATATTTATTGTGACAACTCGACATTACCCTATCGCGGCCGCTTCTTGGCCCGGCTCCGGGGCTGTTCTTCAGACTGGCAGCCAGGATCGCCACGCTTCTGCGTAAGCAGAATGGCCACACCGACACAGCGTCTTCCGTTTGTTAATTCTTAACACTGGCCTCAACCAGACCTTCTACTTGAGGTCAGTATACAGAACGACAAACATCAAAAACATAATAAATTCCTCAACCGGTCAAGCCTACGTAACTCTAACCATTAAATTGCGCTCTCTACTCTAACATGTGGGTCTGGACTTGTCTACATCAGCACCACCAGCAACAAACATTCCCAGTCTCCATGGTTTGGCTTCCTCAAGGCCCTGGGGGTTCAGAGCCTCCTCTCACAAGATCAACTCGCTGCCCTGCTAAACTGCAGCTGCTCTCTCATCCCACTACCCCCAGAGTAACCAGAATACCAGCGCTTTTATAGGCCTGGTTACAATACCGAGTGGAACATTGGAACGTTGGCGGCGGAACGTGGGAACAGAACGTGCCACCCAAGCTGCAGCTGATTCCGCGGAATAGCCACCCCATACATGGGGCTGGCACATCAGCCCTAATACATATGAGTGTCAGCAACACTAATGTTGTCCTGACTGAACACCTGGCCCTTCCCCACGGAGACCTATGCCCTCGTGCGTGGCAACAGTTTACTTACCAGGATCCCCTGGACGTGTTACTACTCATCTGAAGTGGCAGCACATAGCCGAACCCGTTCTTAAGCGGCCTCGCCGTGGGTCCGGCTCTACAAATCCTCCCCCTCTTCGATAGAGGCCCATAGGCCTTGATCACCCTCGTATAACCATCTCTCCGGAGTGCTCTAAGCTCATACATAAGGGCCCACAAACGTTCTTCATCATAGCATCTTCAGGGGCGGGAGGGACAACATCGCTTATACAGACATCCCATGACGACTCTACCTACAACTGCGAGCCAAAAATGAAGTCATAGCCACTTTTCATAAGTGGCCCATGCATACCTGAACCTGTCACAGAGCGCTACTGCTGACAACCCCAGTAACCAGTGGATTATCGATAATTTGATACGCTTAGCATTCCCCACACAGACTAGCTTGGTATTGTGCCCCCATGCTAGTTCTTCCTCTCTTATTTGGGCTTCTCATATAAGCAGGAGACCCTTTGTGGTTAGCCGATCCAGCAAAAAGCCCAACCCACACAACTTCAACTAGCGTGGTTAGTAATGACATCAACCCCTCTCAGTGGTCACTTATTCCTAACCATTGCCTCCTAGGGCCACACCCTGGCCCCAACCTGTCACCTCTGTGACATGCAGGCGGATTACATGAGACTCGACAATTCTCTTCATCCCAAGGGCCTATGGTCATCACTGCACTAACTTCCCGGCATTACCCTACGGACCCAGCTAGTGCACGCCCCCATAACATGCCATGCTAATTTCAGGGGGGTTCCATGTCAACATTCTGACAACGACTAATTATGCTGAATGTAATTCTATTCACTAATACCAGAGGACACATTCCCCTGTATTCACATTGCTGCTTCTTTCTGGCTCTGTTAGCCAGCCAGACCCTCTGCAGCAACGCTGCAACTCGAGTGCTGGGCGATTGTTTGCTGTCGGTCAGCCGATTGTTTCATCATCTCATCCCTGCTAAACCGTCTCTGAAGGCGAGCAACTTCAAACCTCTTTCTGGGTCACATTCTATATCTTCTATAATCGCTCTTCCCACCATGGGCTGAGTCAATAGCCAGACACATTATAAAATGGGTTATACTCGCACTTAGCAAAGACAGGTCAACCTCCTTAGTGCCGCTTCTTGGCCAACTCAATACAACCAAACGCGCTGTATTACACATTTGCCGGCCAACTCATCACGCTGTTTAACCTCAGTAGAAGGTGCCAACAGACATTTGGCCTGCTGAGGGACACCCATACATGCTTGCTAGGTCTAGCACCATATCACCAGAGACCTAAGTCATACCACCTCTCTATGCATACTGGTAATATTGTTCCTCCAATAACTTCTTAAAGGAAAATGTCATTAACCGTCTAAAAATCAGGCACTTCGCTTAACATTGAGGATTCAATTACTTCATCACCTGACCCCTCACTGGTGCCTGAGGCCTGACCCTTCTTTTTTTCTGGGTTTTCTAGCAGCTCCCTTTTTCCATTCCTCAGTCACTGTAGTTCTTTGAGTGACACTGCTACTTTTTCTACCTTTTCGGACACTGCCCCGTAAAAGCTTACTGGAAATACAGCCACCCTTGGACGCCAGGTGAACTCAGCCTGCACTACATGTCCCAGCTTGCACTGTTCTTTTTATTCCCTGCGAGGCCCAGTCACACATCTGGATTTCCATCACAAAGCCTCATAATGTCTGGAAATTCCCACTGCTCAGGGAAAGGGCTGCACCTAATTAGCCTTGCGCCACACGTTTTCTTTGCATCAAGGGTTTTTACATCCATATTCCCATATCTGCCATAATCAGCCTATCATCCTTACATAAGCCACTGATACATTGCAATGTCCATATCCCACACTAAAATAGCCAGACTCTTCACAGGATGTTTTGTTCCTCGATGGTCAAATTAACCAGCTCACATTCTCCACACCTAGATCTTCCTCAAATCCCAGGCTTGCCTTCTCAGTTCCAGGCAACACACTGGCCGTGTATCACAGCCAGGCAACTCGATCGCCTGTTTCCCCACCAGCAGACGCGCCACTGCTGAAATGCCTCACTGGCCCAACTACATCAGCGCTGCAGAGGAACTGTTTTGACAGCACAAGTGCTCACGGAAATATGAATGCATATCATACCCCCAGACACTACTGGCGACTGCACACATTGATGTAGAGATTACCAGCCAAGAGATCATCTTAGAGGCTCGCACTCTGCAACTTGCACGTTACCATCCATACACACATGTGACGCCCTAGCTGGTCATGGGGCTACAGACATTTACTGACTGCCCTCGAAACCAGGCCATTCACACACACGCGTGCCTGGCACTCATACTCACAAATGCTGTTTTCAGCCGGAAAGAGTGCAAGATGGGAACCTCGCTTGCTACATCGGCAACCCACAGTGTTGCATCCACTTGAACAATGTAGTGGTAACACACTTTCTCCAGGAATGGTTCATCCAACACAAAACACACTTATCCTCTCGCAAATACCTTCCCTTTAGCCACTGTTGATTACAAAAAATAACCGCGACGCCTGCATCTAGGGGGCGACATTTGTACATGCAATTAATCTGCTCTGTATAGCAGCCTGAAATGGGCTATTTCTGCAGAAGCATTTACACTGAAGCTAACTCTCACTCATGCACCCAGGTCACTCCACACACGAGCCCTGACAGCCATGATCTCGAGGGGCAGAACCTGAGCCTAGCCTTCTCTGTCTACAGAGACTCTAGCAGCTTCTGTTTCAGCACCTGGAGCACGCCGAGTAACCTGCCGAGCCACTTTGGATCCAGCTCCCTCATCCCCGTCGCATGCTCTGGCGGCTGGCCCCCCCCCCTCCCCCAGTGTGAAGCTGCTCATTGTGTCACTCCGTCTGCGTTAGGCGTATATTACTGGCTATTTTAAATAGACACCATTGCATATATGTCCATAACCATGTAGCTTCATCTGACCTCGCCCAAATGCCACATTGCTCTCAGGACTATTTCTGGCATGATCAGCCTATTTGCGGACCTATCCGTTTAGCTCTCAGTCACAATGTCCTGCGATACATGTATCCATGTACATGGAGCCTACTGGAGTCCACACCCTGGTAACCACATGCATCCTGGACTTGATAGCACCGTCCCACTCTCAAAACCCAGATTTCATAAATAACAGGAGCAGTTATTACCAGGGTATGATACGTCTGAGTTCAGTCTGGAGCTACTCCTGCACACTCACTGTCCAGGATGTTCCCTCCAACCATGGCTGGATGGGGCTTCGCATCCACTGACGCCGAACTCCAGGCGCTTGATTAGCTAGAATCCTCTCTGCCTTCCTTTCTTGCAGTCGAAGAGGACAATCAGTGAGCACAACTCTTACTGCTCTGTTGCCACACTCCAGCCACGATGCCTCCCTCTGCTGGATGGAGATGCAGGCCCTCCTGTTGCGAAGTGTGGTGGCGTAAGGCGCTTGCCCATGGCAACGGGTAAGCACGCCCAGAGTTCGCCTTGGCAACTTCATCTCTCACAAAGCGTGCGAACCCCATTTTTTGGGCTTGGCACCGTGTTACGGCCTCCTGCGCCACAGGACATCGATTACGGCAGTCATGAGGGCTTGGCCTTGCCCATAGCAACAGCCCAATATCCATCACCTGATGCGAGGGATGGACGGCCATTTTCCTAGAGGACCTTTTGGTAACCCAGAGCCTCTCTAGGGCCAATGAGACCAGCCTTGTCCGCCAACATGTGTGGCGCTATTTGCTGGGCCCATCCGCCTGCACCATTCTGGACTGCTTATATCCTTGGACATCCATCTTTTCTCGCCCTTGGAGCTGCCACTCTTGCCAGCCTGACCATAGGCTGCTTGTTATTGCCCGGTGCAGCTTCCACCTATACTCAGACTGTGCGAATTGCGGTTCGAGAATCGCGCTTTTATTTTTAAACCCTCATGGTTACTGGCCTTCAACTTTGCCTTGGAGTCTTCTCATTCTCCTTCCGCATTTGGTGGCTGACAGATATAGCTGCTCAGTACTACTTTCAATAGTGACTGCCTCGCACTGCGGCGAAGGAGTTCACTCCATGGCACAAACAAAACAAAATTTTGCAGAGCCAGCCACACAAGTCTTTTTAAACACACGCTTCTTGGTGCAATTTGGTGACACCCAAATTTTTCCGAGTCAGTGCCCCATTATGCCACAGGACGATCCTCCACCATATGTGACACAATGCATTCATCACATACAAACATTCGCGCGCCATCTTGCGCCGGCTGCCTTACGCCACGGGGGTGTACTTCAGCTCTGGGCGATCGTTACCGATTTGCTGTAAGCTGAATGGCACACAGACACAGGTCTTCCCCGTTTAACAACATGGGCCTTAAACAGCTTTATGAGCGACCAGTATAAGAACACATAACATCAACCCTAAATAAAATCCTCAGCTCGTCATAGACTCCACTAATGCTGAACATTCTAAAGTTGCTCCTCTACTTTTCCTGTTGGTCTGGCATGTAACATCCAGCCACCACCCAGCCAACTACTTCCCCAGTCTCCACTGCGTTTCGAGCTTCTCTCAAGCTCTGTAGGATAGGTTCAGGAGCCCTCCTCCTCACCAGCTCCACTGACATGCTACCATACTGCAGCTGACCACACCGCCTGATAACCAACCAGAGTACCTGGCCTTTTATAGGCCTAGAGTAATACCCGCGAACTGGAAGCGTTTCCAGTTATTGGAACGTTGGGAACAGCCACCGCCCAACTGCAGCTAGTTCCGGGAAAGCCAGAAGGACCACCCATAATGGGTCGCTGGACATCAGCCCTCACTACATATTGTGTGTCGAGCAACCCTAATGCTTGCCTGAATGAAACACTCTGGCCTTTCCCCACTGAGACCATGGTGGGGTGTTGTGTGGGGGGGGGGGAGAGGGGGGGGGGGGGGGGACGCTCAGTGGCACTGTTTCTACCAGAGTCCCGCCAGACGTAAAAATAAACAAACCCGTACGCCAATCTGAGCTGGCGCGAGCACTCATTATCTTTAAGTAAGGGGTCTATTAAAAGGGTGCCATACCATGCACGATGATGGCCCCCCCCCCCCCCCCCCCCCCCCCCCTCCCCCCCCCTTTCAGATACATTATTCTCGCCATATACAACGTCACTAGGCTTAGAACCACACATGGAATATTGTTAATGCTACTAAGATTATGTCGCACCATGTGCACACGGAAAGAGCATTGTAGAGCTTGAACATGGTACAAAGAGTGAGATGGCACCAAAAATACATAAAAGGACTGGGGTGGACTACATATACCAGAAAGATTAGCCAAGAATTAGCGGTTATTTTCAGTTTAGAGAAAAGACTGGCTTCGAAAGGACCGGGGGGGAGGAAATAGTAAACTGATAGCTAAATATAACTTAAAGGTCAATATAGAGATCTGTACTAATAGATCTATTTCGGATACCAAGGACTGTATCTAGGAACAACGGTGCGATCCTCTACATCGTATGAGAGAGAACGATTCATACCAAATAAAACATAGGAAAGCGCGGATTCTTTTATTGTTAGTGGACTTTACCATGACAAGTTTCCTCTGGATAGAGAATTCTCACAGTCTTCTCACAATGCTATAGACAAGTTTAAATGAGATCCTGGATGCCATTTCTAGATGTAATACATTATACAAGTTATAGTGATCCCGGGATTCTGTGGAGTGAGCGGTTGTTGATGCAGGGATTTATTCTGATGCCAAGATGGAGTGCGGGAAGATTTTTAAAGATTTTTTTTTTTTTCCAAAAGATGTGTCAATCCGGCTTTGTCTACCCTCCATGGGGTTTTTTTTGCCGACCTGTTCATGGCCATCAATAGATTTTGCCCACAATATGGTTGAACTGCGATGGGCCCACTCTCCCCCGGATTGGGATTGTCTGATCTTTTTTCAGCCTTACAAAACTATTGTAGTATATTGCACTGACTTTTAGAAATGATTACAGATGATCACATGAGCATTATAGAACAACCAAAAATGACCAACTTTTCGACTTCTACAATGTTCAACTTAGCCATAACAAATTTGCCCGCTGGTATAGGTCATTATTGCACCATTCTTCAGGCCTATTCCAGAGTGTCGTTCTTGAGGGCCCTAAAAACTCATTCTTTCTTAGTTGTATTATATGATTAATTGGAAACTTTGTTCTATAGCTCAAAGGATGCCCATTATTTTACTGGTATCTGGTTGATTTTCTGGCTGTGTAGTAACATTCGAAAGAAAAAGTAATACATGTGACACCATGACTGATGCTAACCATAGAGAAAGAGCCACATAATGTATTACTTAAACATCACTACAGAGTTTCATTAAGAAAATTCTTCTGTGATGGGACCAATGAGTGTTGGGCAGTGTTGTAGATGTTGCTTGATTAATAACTGCTTTCATTTAGAAGCTCCTGTGAGTATTAAGTATTCATGTAGACATATAATACTGTCATGTATCCATGTTTAACAACAGTCTAAAAACACACATTGGCCAGAGGTAATAACTAGCTAGGGTAATTTAGTAAACAAATGCTAAAGAAATCTCTCAGAAACAAAGGCCGTGATAAGCCTGGCAGGACACATTGATATCTTCATCCAAGCATGTGCCAGCCCTATTGTCTTGTCTTTACTCAACCCCCCATATGGTTCGAGAGCAAAAGGAAATTTAAGAATGCGTCCCAAACACACCCTTATAAAATGACTTTGTAATGGGGCAATGACCCTTTTCACCCTTGGAATGTTTCCAATTACTGAAACTTTTAATGTTTTAGTTTTTTCTTACCCTACTAACTGAATGCAAAGGCGTATCTTACATATTAGGAATTTTTCCATAATGAGCGCAAATGTATAGTCTTCCCAACACCCAACATTGTAGCTACAATAACAAAGACACGACAGGTGCTGAATGTATTACATGCTGATAGTGCACAGCATGAGCCTACTACTTTGGTATAAGCTTTATATAGTGCCATTATAGTGCCATCATACAAGGGTTAAAAAAAACAATGGATTTTAAGGACTATTTTGGCACGAATTTTACTTTGCGATTCTTTATTCCCTCAATAAATATCCTTAGAATGGTAATCCGTCAACTATTCATTTGCATATCCAGTCTGCACTGAAGTTCCACCTATGCGCAGACTACAACTGGAGTTTTTACAGCCATAGATTTTGAAATCGTATGGTATGTAAAAAAAACTCCGATGCTGCTGTGGAGAAAAAAAAAAGAACGGATCATGATCAATTCTTCTTCAAGGTTGGTCTCATCCTCCTATGAGTTGTCAGTGATTCCACTTTTTGGCAGGAAGAGATGTGCGCCGATAGCGCCTACTGATTCGAGGCTAACCAGCCCATCTAATGCCCCCAAGGTGTAATACCACCTCTATAAATAATATCTCTCAAGCGGATCTTCTGCCAGGTTTATAAAACACACAAAAACCCCCCCCCCCCCCCCCCCCCCCCCCCCCCAAAAAATAATCACATTTTTCTCAATATATGAAAAAGTCCCAGTGTCATGTTAACTGTACATACTGCGCAACGTTGAAAAATAAAAGTCTGGCGGGTAGTGTGTCGATGAACTAAGTATCAAGCCCGATACGTCTCGCCTTGGATGTGTCACGGTACCCTGTTTCCCTGAAAATAAGGACCGTGTTCTTGTTTATTAATTTATGCCCTCTCACTTAATTGCACGCAGCTACCCTCTAAGACTTATGTTTTAGGGATCGCTTTTTTTTTCTTTCGGAGTTGAGGAGGGGGGGGGGATGATGAACAATAATTCAAATTTTATGTGGTTGAAGTTAAACATCAAATATGTAGTTTAATCAGTCAATGTAGTGATTCTCATTCACAGAAATCGAGCATAGCAGCCAGCTAAACACTCTGAATTTCGATAAACTAAAAAAAGAAAAAATGCACCATGTCTTATTTTCGACGGAACAAGGAAACAGTGATTGGTATTAATTAAATTGTCTTGCTACAATACCTATATTCCAAGGGTGCTACCTACACATAAACATGATGCCGTCCTCCCCTTATTGCTTATAGAAAGTCAATATATGGTTGCGATCTTATTTTAACCCTACCTTCTTAAAAAACTTTCAAAAGCATGTTAACTACAGTGCTATGAAAGAAAGCGATATCTGTCAGCGGTCGGCAGTCAGTCCACACCGCAGACACAAACCACAAAGCCCCCAGGCAAGGCTTTTGCGCGGCAGTCAGAGATATTCCAGATGGTTTTTGGACTTGAAAACCATCTGAAAACCAACAGCAACCTTCCACATAGAAAATCCCATTTAGTAATACACTCTGAACAGATTTTGCACTAGCTCCATGACAGTCTTTTTAGCCCGCTGCGGCCACGCTTCCTAAAAAACTTTCATTTCAAGTGGGATCTGATGGGTCGCGACAGCGCCGAATCCGACAACCACGATGCGGACAGACACCAGTCCTCAGAACTATTCAAAAAAACAACAAATTACCGGCGCCGGCGATTATTAAGTACTGAATCCGACCAGTCATTTTGATACCTGCGGTTGCCTGTGTGATGGGACCCTCTTTCTTGATGCCGCCAACTTAACCAGTTATTCTAAAAATGGTCTATGTAGAGGAAGAATGTGACGGATTAGTCTGCCATGCCACATCCAAACTGGATGCTGTCTCTGATTCCACATTGACTTGTTTTGTGATGAGAACATTCAGTGTAACACTTGATAATGGCTTCTGAAATGAACCTTCATTGTGAAATATAATTATTATTATTCGTCTTCCTGTTGAACAATTATGGTTCCCTTAGAGGTCTCCACCTCAATGGGTCTGCTTTTACCCAAGAAATACCAAATTCATCCTTTTATATGCAGGAGCCAGCTAAACAGATGCTATGTTGCCTTCAGCATCACTGATAAATGGGATTATTAATGAAACTAATACTTATAGTGCTCTAAATTTTTACATTAGATCATTGCGTCAGTGTCATTCCTATACAGAGATCTCAATAAAACATCAATTAGAATCAAACCCATCGGCTATAACTAAAGTTTCTAGGTTAATGGCCTAAATCTTCTCTGACCACTCTCTATGTCACTGTCTGTCTTAAGCCTTCGTTGACCCGCAGAGTAATAACGACAAGCATGAAGAAGCTCAGCACTTATCCTCTGAGCTATCCATTAAGCTCTTGATGGATGCGTTGGATGGATGGAATATAGTAGACGTGAATCCTAGCTACAGATTAACATTGATGACATAATATTCTCAATAAGAAAAAATAATTTGTATTTTGTAAAGTTTCAGAATCTTTAACATTTGCGTAATGAAGAGATTGGTTTAGATATGAATGTGGCACACCAAAAGCCACTGTTGAGGGCACAAAAGGTACCCTACCCCCCCCCCCCCCTCGGAGACCCCTCCACACGGCGCCACAAAAGATTTAAAGGCAGCGATTGGTCAGTTTATTATTATTAAAAATTACTGAAGCCCTGCCCTATATTGCCATTGTATAAAATAAAACTCCTCCCCGTCCAGATGTACAGCCCGTGCCACCGTTTGTCGCTCTTTTCCGATTTCTGGATAGCTTGTAATGGTTCGGGCACGGCCTAATGATGCTGTAAGTCACTAACTGGAAGCAACGGAGCACTCCATGCTGTTGGTATTTGATGCCAACAACCTAGAGCACAATTCCATTCTAAACGATGACGCTGTTTGACGGAACAATGGCCTACCATGTGGACTGTTGCGGCTGAAGTGCAGCGGCAAATCAGTGACTACAGCTGAGAACGCACAACAGTCGCAAAGTCACATAAAGAATGCGGAGGAGATCGGTGGACTAACTGCTGTTGTAATTTCTGATGAGAGCGGGGAGGGGTGAGCTATGCGAGCTATGTTTCTTTTTTTTTTTTCTTCTTTTTTTAAACCGAGCCCACAGCGAGCTTTAGTGCATTGAGAATAAAATGGATGTGCACAACCCCTATACATAGCTGATCTCAGCGTATAATGTTTTTTGCCTGAGTAATTACTGTGCTTTCTACATGACCCGTGGGTAAATTTTTAGGTCCCTAATAAACTCTTTCATTCTTACAGCTAGACTGTGAGACCCCCAAACAAGGAGTATGCTCTGGAGATATAGAAGCATTAGGAAATCGCTGCCCTTGGTGTGAGCCATGATAATACAGGCCAATACTGCCCCAAAACGCCTCTCATTGGTGACCGTGTGCTCCTTAATAAATGTCAATCTCACATTTGATTGCCATTTTCCTATTAAAAGCAGAACCACCACAACCTAAGAAACCCCCCCCCCCCCACCTTGTTACTTTTTCTTTCTTGTGGTATGCAGATAATTGATTCCGTCCATTCATAGTGATTGTCTAGATGTGATGAGCAAGTATGCACGAGAATGATATTTTCTAGCACGCTTTTCAGTATATGTCGTCAAGACAAAATCTACAATTCTGTCACGGGTTAGCAATGTTATTATTTTACTGGGTTCAGGAGGTAGAACAACAGACATGGACGTCTCCATGGACGGAGAGATCAACTTAGATAACTTGGAGAGTGTGATTCTTTATGCATCATTATCTTCACAATATATGATTGCTTTACTTGTAGATCCCCCTATCACTTCTTCTTGTCCTTTTACCGCTAATTGAAAAAATAATAAGTTTCTTGTTTCTCTCAAGTCTCCCATGTAGTATAATGCCAGTGCCGTAGGCACTGGAAAAGGTAATAAAAATGATGTGAGCTGTCATATCCAGCCCCTAAGCTCATTGCAAACATTTGTATGTTTGCATTCGACACAAAACATAACAGATTGTCACTTGTCATATCAGATTAATTGCACTGCCTGTACTCTGTCACTCGAGAAAGTACCCGGCTCGCCAGCACGAGTGATGATATGGATACCCTTGGTGATCTGGCTAAGCCCATCCCCTCAGGGATACCCGTAAACTAAACTAGAGTGTCATGCAAGCCCTAAGCCGGGAAACCCATACCCTTCAGTCACCAGCATGTTACTTCTTCTGAACTGCCCAATCTATAGTTTTTGACTAAGTATTTCCTCTTCGTAGCACCAACTTACAGAAATGTTTAAAGCAGAAGATGCTCTAGACTTGTGTCTCATAAACCTTCATCCATAGTGTCTGATAAAATGCTTATCTTGGTGCAATGGACAAACCTTAGGCCACTAAGACTCACGCTGAATAATGCTATGCCTAACAACAGGAACTAGGCACTGCTCAATGGTGAACGCATCACTACTGCTGATAATCTGATGCAATGCGCTACGGCCATGGCAACCCTGACTTTTCAGCTTCTTTAAGATTGGCTTCTTTTCCCCTGTCGAACTTCAGGCCTTGATGGGGCAAATTCATTATTTTATATTACCCCCCTGGTGAGGAGGGTGAGCTGTGGTCGTCCATCTCAAGGTTCAAATAGATGCCTGCGCGGAAGTATTCCTGAAACTGCAGCCTACTAACTGCCTGCAATTTGTAGAGGTAAATATAACATAGATGACACAATTGGTGGAATAGATAACTTGTAAAGTGGAGCCAAAAATGTAAGATAGAACACAAGCCATGAGGCCACTCTTATTGCTAGATTTTATATTTAAAAGCTTGATGTTTGATGTGATAAACCTGCCAATGGTCTATAAAGTAAAGATCCTTAGGGCACCATTTACTACTGGGCAGAGGAAAACAACGGTCAGTTTATGATCTGACCGAGGTATTTGTCGCTGCTTTGCCGGCGGGGTCCATACATGTGGGGACGACTTTTCTCAGTGATGAGGTCCCTCCCTCCCTTCCCATGTCACAATTGTTTAATATCCGTTCCGATAAGAACGCGCCGACAGAAAGAAACATGAACCATGCACAATGCTTTTTTCGGTTGGGGCGGACTACAGCCGGTTTTGACTGGCTGCCTGCCGGGTTTTCCATAGAAGCCCCAGTGTGTTCGTTTGCAGCAAGTTTTTCGACAGGTTGCTCTATTCTATTACAGGTTCCCCGTCTGTAAAATCCGAACAAACCTGTCTGATAAAACCTGGGCCCGCCAAAACTCCGACTGCAGTAGGGGACATGCCCCTTATGGAGATGAATATACGGATGGGATAGCCCATTTAATGATTTAATTACCAAT
The DNA here is from genome assembly GCA_025379985.1 of Phyllomedusa bahiana. Taxonomy (NCBI): domain Eukaryota; kingdom Metazoa; phylum Chordata; class Amphibia; order Anura; family Hylidae; genus Phyllomedusa; species Phyllomedusa bahiana. The sequence continues at coordinate 11,074 of JAODAL010001691.1, read as the reverse complement.
CTCTAAACCTTGTGACATGCGTTTGGTCATGCAAATACCGAGCTTACTATGCCTACTGTTGCTCATCTCTTGGCGTGCCCATGAAGCAGTATGCATGGTTGCATGACCTGCCATTATATGAATGGCAGCCAAGATAAAAGCCGACCAAAGCGTTGTCACTTTTAAATCCATTCTGATCAATAGTCTGATACATTTACATTTAGCCTACGGGATGAGGTATTCAAGTGATAATACTGCCAAAGCGGATACAAGACTTAGACTTTTTTCAGCATCTAAAATCCAGATAATGTCATTTTAATTATTACACGACTTACTGACCACCCAGCATGCTTGTTTTGCAAAGAGGGTTGTAGTTGACAGAGGCGGTTTTGCAAGCCCTCCTAGTACAGTAACTGCATTGGGACAAAGCCTGTAGTTATCAGCGAGTGTTTCAAGAGCGATGTCATTGTGAAATGGTCCAGGCCGACCAGAGGAAACAACCCTGGGATACCTGATTCGCTTAACCCTTTGATTGCGCATGGTCTGTGACCGCGCAGCATAATACAAAGCGGGATTCCCCTGCTCCATCGCATCACTGGGATTACTCTTTTACTCTACTTAGCTAGTTCATGCGACCATAGAGGATGGCCACAAGCGGGTCTGCCCATAGCCAAAGCTGGTGATCATGACACAGCTGTGTGACTGCCTTACCCCTTGACTGCAGCTTTTGTGCCATTCTGACAACAGAGTCTAACTGATGGATTAGCCCATGCATTAATAATATCGCTATTACGAAGTGTAAATTAAATAAAAAATACTTAATATTATTGAGACCTTACATTGCATCATGGAAAAAGAAACAAGGTATCTACATGGCCATCACTAACTCTGTTGAATTAATCTAACAGGTTGTTTTAGTGTGAAATGCTGAATGGTTTTTGATGAACCAAACTAAATGCTACAGAAAAACACTTTAACAAAATAAGACAAATTGATTTCATGAGTGCCAAAAAAAAAAACTGCGAGCTAATTTATTTGTAAACTTAAGCTATACGTAACAGAAAACAGAAGAAGGATCTATGACAGCAGATTTATCTACAAATCAAGTATGAAACCAAATACTAACAGCCATATATAACAAAATCCACTCTAAAAATATAACTTATATAATAAATCTTTAGATAGATAAAAATATATTAATCCTTACTAAATATTCATATATAGAAATACTATCCTCCACACCAAACTGCGGGAAAAGATTATTAATCCGCACGAATATGCCACATGACAAAATAGTAGTGTCCACCCCTTGTAAAGATTAACTAATTACAAACCGGATGACACCACGGAACCTACTATAAGTTTTATCGTTATTTGATGGTATATTCTCACCCTTTTTTAGACGCTCATACCAGACAAGCCGGGGGACATCGCCCCCAAAAAGGGCGCGCCCCACCACACTAGAAGGCTACCCCTATAATAGCCCTCACACATAAACAAAAACAAGTGGTGGGGTCACAAAAACCACTTAATGAACGGATGCCATTTACATATAGTACAGAAGTAGATACAATGATATATATAATATTTCTTACTAGTCCTTGTATCAAAGAGGACTAATCCCACGCGCTATTCTTCCTCTCCGGCGTTGAGGAGAGGCAGTTTCCTTCAGGGGATCACATAAGTCCAGACTCACACGCGAGTATGCCGAGTTTGTACACCAGATCAATAGGGTGATGAGGCCTGTGATTAGTTTGGCATGACCACGATGATACTTTGTTTTATGTGTGGAGGGGTCAAGTATAGGGGTAGCCTTCATAGTGGTTGGGCCTCCCGGCCCACTTTTAGGGTGCCGACTGCTGTCCCCGCTTGTCTGTAGGGACCATAAAAAAGGTGTGAGAATTTATAGCCTATCAAATAACATTATGGAGTGGCTACTTATGTAGGTGCCATGTGTCATGGTGACGCGCGTCATCTAATAATCTTTTCACAACTATTTTAAGTGGCCATCATTGTAGGATTAATAATCTGATTTCCCAGTTTGGGTGTGATAGGTATGTCATATGATATCTTAGTAATAGCGCAATTTAATATATTTTTTTTAATCTATGTAATATTAAAAGTTATATTTTATGACGTGGCCATTTTGGCTCTATTTTAATGTGTGATTTGCTTTGAAACTTAAGCTATGCCACAAAATTACAACTTTTTTCGCCAAATGTGAAAAATGTCGTAATACAACTGCAACACTCAAACATAAAAAAAGTTAACGACTGTTTGAAACACAGGGAGGCAAAAACTAAAAAAATATAACTGGTCATTAAGGCCTTTTCAGACCTGGTGCTTAAGGTTATAAAGGGATGTTACCACCTCACACTTTGGTAATATATTGATAGATATTAATTTAGGCCATAAGTTAACCTGCTTGCTTTGGGGCCCAGTTAGGTGCCAGAACATTGCACCTTTTTTTTTTTATTCTTTTTTTATGGGAATAACAAGTTTGGGGCTTTTTGCTATGTAGCAGCACGATGTTGGTTCTCTGATATATGGACAAGTAATTTTTTATATGTGGCTATTTTGTGTTTACCTTTTGTTGGAGGTCCAAGATCTCAATTTTGCTATTTGTCGCTATTGATTCTAGGTATGCCCTGTTGATAGGATATGCCATTAAACTGTATTAGATGCGGGTCCCACCTATCTCAGGAATGGGAGACGAGGTCAACCGAACCCCTGGCACAGATGGGAGAGGCGGTCACAATTGGTGTCTGGGGGAACTGATCCATTGTTTTTCTTTGAGTTCCAAGTACAACACACTGAAATGCACTTAGAACTCCCACAGAACAGAGTTGTGTGCAAGCGGAACTCACTCTGTTTTATACCTAGACTTGTGGTTACCTATTCCCAAAAAAAGGTGCGTCTCCCAGAGGTGGAACCTACAGGTATCACACTTGAATGACATATACTACAATATGTCATCAAAATGCAAGATGGGAGCACCCCTTTATGCATGTTTGTAAGTAATGGTTTGGAATGCACAAAAAGGAATTTTGTATTCAATATATAGTGAAGAAATGGCTCTGTCTTCTAAACACGAACAAACCACGAATGTTTGCATATGGTATCATTTCTATTATGTAACAATGGGTGAAGTTCCTGTTTGGAAAATGAAGTGCAGTATTTATCATTTGTAATTACAAACCTTTATCATTAAAGTCCATTAAACATTCAAGGGTTCCATACCACTTTCAACTGTTTCCTCATTTTTAAGCATTACAGTCAACATACTTAAAATGTATTGAGAATTTAGTGTCCATAGACAACGCAAAGTAACAAAATTAGTGCAGTGTAAGAAAAATATGTGCATTTATTCCAACTTTTTTGCAATTTAAAAACTTAAAATGTATTGTTTGCATATATATTTCAGATCCCCCCTGTGCTCGATACCACTAAATAAAATCAAGTGGTCCATCAATTATTTACCTTATTTTAGGTGACTTTCTACAGACAGGAGAATAATCTTTATGCAATTTATTCTCCAGTATAACAATTTTGTGAAAACCTCAGAGGTTTGTTAGATGAACAGTATGAACAAACCGCATCATAGAAACCAAGAAATACACCAGATAGCTCAATGATAAAGTTGTGACAAAATTGTATTGCATGATAGGTTTTTAGAAAATTAACCCCAAGCTTGAACATCTACGGTGCTCTTTTTCAATCGACTCATCTGTAAATGGAAGAGTATGGCACAACTGCTAACCTACCAAGAAGACATTGGTTCCTCCACCTTAAAATGACCAGCCCAGTACAAGGATAAACGCTACTTGAGAAAAACAGCGAAGAGGCCCAGGTTCACTCGAGGTAGTTGAGAGATCCAAAGATCAGTGGAAGAATCTGTCCACAGGTAACTATCAGTCCATAACTCCACAAATCTGCCTTTATGGAAGATGACAAGTACAAAGCCCTTTTTGAAAGCAACAATTCCACAAGAAGTCAGGTTTGCAGTTTATGAAAGCTAAATAGGGCACACAGTAAGCATGTGGGCGGAAGGTGCTTTGCTCAAGAGCTAAATGCCAAACACATGTGTGGAGAGCCAACACTACACATCCAATCACCTCACAACATCCCTATTGTGAACATGGTGTTGGCAGGATCATACTGGGTTTAAGGCTTTGCTTTATAGTGAGACTGGGAAGGCTACTCAGAGTTGATTGGAAGATGAGGAGCTAATACAGGCAATCTCAAGAGAAAACCTGTTAGAGGCTGCATGAAGACCTGAGACTGAGCTAGGTTTACTTTCCATCAGAGACAACAACCTTACAACACCATCCAAATCGACAATGGAAAGGTTTGGTTTACATCCAACATATTCCATGAGCCTAAAATTTATTGGCCCCAATCACATCCAAGACCTAAATCCCATTGAAAATCTGTGAAAGGATTTGAAAATTGCTGTTCACAAACTTTCTCCAACCAATCTGACTGACCTAGAGCTATTTTTGGCAAAAAATGAAGGGCAGAAATATCCAGCCTCTAGATTGTAAAAAGCTGCTAGATTCAAACCCCAGCTAAAGTATTCTTACCAAGTATTTTGACTCAGGGGGGCTGAATCATATTGCTCGCCACACTTTTCATTCTTTAATATTGCCACAAAAGCAGATATCCCATTTTCCTCTACAAATCACAAATTCTTGCTACTTTGTGTTGCTCTATCACAGGGGTTTTCCAAACTCCAGTCCTCAAGGTCCACCAACAGGTCATGTTTTTCAGGATTTCCCACAGAATGCACTGACAATAATTAAGTCACCCGTGCAGCATAATTAAATCACTTGTGCACTACTAAGGAAAGCCAGAAAACATGACCTGTTGGTGGGGCGTGACTACTGGATCTACCATGATCTATCCCATAAAATATATCAAAAAAAAAAATAAAAAAAAAATGAAGTTTGTGGTTGTAACTAGAGATGGCGAATTGATTCTAACGAAGTGGAATTCGTTAAGAATTTCAGGAAAACTCGTTCAGAACGAAGACGAAGTTTTGGGGGACTTCAGGTGGAACGAAGTGTGCTGTTCATTGATAAAATGGCTGCGAGCACATGGCGTTACATGGGGCAAATCACTCTGGGAGGAAGAAGGGCATAGCCCTGCATGAACATGAGCAGAGATGAGCCAATCAGAGACCGGCGGGATTCTGTGACATCCACCGCACTATAATAAGTCGGGCCGACGCTGGGAGCTTTACCGCTCTCACTGTAACAGATCAGGGAATGTGCTGCCGCGGCTGCTTGTAATCGCTGATTTTTTTGGGTATGGATCTAAGTCCATAGTGCACCACTGGCAGCGTGCATATACATATAATGCTATCTGCTCACAGCACATTGAATATCCAAGGGGGATCTAAGCCATTCTGTTGTATTCATTAAAGAAACAGTGTTTTTACAATACAATACCACTTCAATTTTGGCTGCTCATTCTTTTGCACAATTTACATCCAGGGTTAAGTGTTGTTGTTGCTGCTGTGGTGATCTTCCAAGAAACCGTCTTTTTTCCACCGCCAAAAAATACAATTTTCCTGTAGGCATAATTCACGAAGCGAAGGTTAAATTAAACTTTTTTCCTCCTTGTTGTGTAGCGTCAAAAATACGCCATTTAGTAACACGCTACAAAGCAAGTTAGTTTTGTGTGCTGCTTCAATTTTCCTTTGCGCAATTTTACATCCAGGGGTTATTTAAAGCGTTGTTTTTTTTCCTGCTGTGGTGACAAAAATAAACCGTATTGTTCTCTACCGCCAAAAAATTACAATTTCCCTGAAAGCATAATTCACCAGGTAAGCGAATGGTTAAATACAATTTTTTTCTCTTGTTGTGTACGTCAATAAATCGCCATTGTAACACGCTACAAGGGGGAGCTATTAGTTTGTGGCTGCTCAAGTTTCCTTTGTTGGTTGCGCTAATTTACATCCAAGGGTTAACTAAGTATTTTTCTGTAGGTTGTACTCAGTAAAAGAAAACTTTCTTTTTTCAAACACACCCCACGGAAGAAATTGGTAGCAAATTCATATCCGAGAGGTTAATTAAGCCTGTTTGTGCTTTTTTTTACATTCAGTAAAAATACACAGAGTTTGGTAAACGGCACATACCAAGTCAATTTTTTTTTTCCTGGCCGATTTGTGGAGCGCAGTTTATTCAAAAGGGTTACCCAATGCTTGTTTATTGGTTCATTTGGAGTCAAATACAGGTGTGTATTTATCATATACAGATATTCATCATCAAACAGATGGTCTGTAACATTTTAAGAACAAACAGTAATGTCAGACAGAGAGGTGGCAGGCTCTTCACCTGCGAGTGGCAGTGGGCACAAAACATTCCTGGAGCAGGCCCAGGTCCAGCCACAAGCAAGGGGATGTCGCAGCAGGGGTCGCTCGGTGAGGCCATAACTTTATTTTCCGCTTTCATTCTAGCGCCGTGTGTTTGTTCAGTCAACCCAATGGGGTTCCTTGATTATGATGACTAGGTCATCCACTTCCCCTCCCAGAATACATCTGACAACGCCCATCCAAGAATTCGTTGGAACGTCAGACACACACCCTTAGTTGGCATGGCCGGGAGCGGTCAGTGGCCACTCACCTGTCCTCAACCCGCCTTCTTTCCCATCCGGTTCCTTCAGCCCAGAGATCACTATGTGTCTTGGGCTCAGCGCACGTATAATAAGCGGGAGGAACAAATTTGTAGTAGGGAAGTCAGCAGCTACTGGCAGCGAAGAAATGGGCCAAATACCCCCAGCTATTCTTTTGCAGTAGCGCAAAAGTAAGAAGTTGAGAGTTGGCATTGAGGTCATGTTGTGAGGAGGTCATCCTTGCATACCAAGACCGGTGAGAGGACAGCAGTGACGATGAACACAAATTGGATGATGAAGTTAGTCCGACCGCATCTTTGCACTTGTGATTCCGGGAGAAGGCAAGGGCTTCCATTCATCATCAGGATAAGAGGCGTCCATGCTTGCGCGTCCAGGCAGGCGGCGCAGCCGCAAGGGGTTGTGTTGCCCGTTAGTCATCAGGTAGCCAGCAGTGTGAGGTCGGAGCCAAGCGGCCATGGTGTAGAAAACCTGCTTCGCAGTCCAAAAGTATCGGCTTCACGAGGCAGCGGCGGTAGTAGTCACACAGTGCGGAGCGTTGGTGGTAAAATCAGCTACTCGGCTGTGTGGCAGTTCTCTGCTAAGATGCCGGAGGAGCCGAATATGGGTATATGTAGAATCTGTAAGCAGAAAGTGAAGCGTGGCCAGGGAGCTAACATTGGCACCACGGCCCTGCGTCAACACATGCAGCGTCACCATCCGGTGGCCTGGGAGAAACGTGGCTCAGATGTGGTGGTCCATCCTGCCGCCGCAGCAGCCAGTGGCACGCATGCCATTGCAGCCAGTCAAGGCTCCACCACCTCTGCAGAAGGTAGCTGTTTCTCTTTGACATCATCTCCCGGTCCAGATGCTCCTGCTCCTCGCTACTCATGGCGCCAGCAGTCGTTCAGCGAGGCGATTGCAAAGAGACAACAGTATGCGTCCAACCATCCTAAGGTGCAGCAGCTGACCATGCTCCTGTCCAAGTTGTTGGTACTGCAGTCCCTCCCTTTCCAAATGGTGGACTCTGCACCATTCAGAGAACTAATGGCTTGTGCCAAGCCGAGATGGAGAGTTCCAAGCCGTAATTTCTTTTCCAAAAAGGCAGTACCAGCACTTTATAAAAATGTAGAACAGAAAGTGGGCCAGTCCTTGAGCTAAGCGGTTTGATCCAAGGTACAAGGCAGCGCGGACGTCTGGAGCTGTAACTACGGTCAGGGCCAGTACATGTCCTTTACGGCCCACTGGTGAATGTGCTTCCTGCCCAGGCACACCAACAACTTGGACAGGAGACGCCGCTTTCTCCTCCACGTTGTCAAACTGCGGCTCCTGCGCCAATGTCCGCCTCCTCCTCCTCCTCCACCACCACCACCATCTCAGCCTCCACAAGTACTGCTCCATCATACCACATGTGTAGGGCACAGCGGTGTCACGCAGTTCTACACCTGGCTTGCCTCGGCGAACGAAGTCACACAGGGGAGGAACTACTCCGCGTCATGCAGCAAGAAATCGATGTGTGGCTTTCTCCGCGCCAACTGCAAATCGGAACCATGGTGACGGACAATGGGAGGAACATGGTGCACGCATGGCGCACGTGTTCAATCTGGTTGTGAAAAGGTTCCTGAAGTCTTCCACCGATCTTCAGAAGATTCTGAAAATGGCCAGGAAACTGTGCATGCACTTTATCCATTCCTACAAAGCCAGGAACACCCCCCTCGATTGAGCGCAGAACGGCCCCCCCAACACACTCTGATATGCGATGTTTCCCCCCGTTGGAATTTCCAGCCTGCAATTTGGACCGACTGTAAACAGAGAAAGGCCTTTAAAACGTTTTTTTTGATGACCAGGCGGACAGGATACTCCCCCTGTGTAACTTTGATTCACCAGTGGCAGCTCATGCGGACACCCCCCTTTGTTGAGGGCCATTCGGAGCGACGTTTTTTTGTCAGGGCCAGGACTACGGGATAATAACCATTCCCCTGCTTCTGTCCTGGAACAATGCGAAAAATCTGTCGGGCAGGGGCTGGAGATGTGGCGACTAAAAATCTCGGGGCAAGATCTGGTGGGGACTGAAAGGGAAAGGGGGGGAGGGACATTGGACAGAAGCATTGTCTGGTAAATGATGGTTTTTTCTACCCAGGTGCCGGGAGCAAGCACGGGAGGAGGATGGAGATGGGGAAGACGGGGCAGATGCCCCGCAAGCACCGGGCAGTATACAGGGGAGAGGGGTCAGGGAGCCCCTCGAGTCACTTGTCAAAAGGCCCGCAGATGCTTTTTGCCTGGCTATTGACACCAATATCAAAACCGGCAGGGGGGATGACTTCGGGCTTCCACCTTTTGGGACCCTCGCTCCCCGGTCCAAAATGGAGCCTTTTTCCCAGCATTAAAGGGGGAGGACAAACTCAAATACTATAGGAAATCCCCGTAGCGGTTTTTCCGTGCCTATGTGCGGCATCGCCCCTCTGCAGGTCGCCCGAGGGCCCCTCACCCCTCACGAAAACTACTTCCGCGGCTGCTGGGGAAGGGGGGGGTAGAGCATTACCAACTCCATCAGCAGCAACCTAAGGGAGCACTGATGGGGCATTTCCTTTTCACCCCCCTATGAGGGGGGCAGTCGCCGCCACAGCAAAGCGGACCTGGACAGACCCGAACCAACAGGGGGTCCTACATGGACGCACTCTGCCACCCCATTTAGAAGACCGCGGGACTACTGGGGCACCAAAAACGAGGTGGCCGCAACTTGCCAATTTTGCAGTGGAAACGCCCTTTCCCGCCGAATGGGGGCATCAAGCGGGTGTTCATGCGCGGGGCCATCGTTACCCCAAGGAAACCCCCTTGTCCAGGGGAAATGTGGAAACTGACCTTTGTAAGATAAAAGCGGGATGGGCCAGATTTCCCACACCAAGCCTTGGGGCGTCATCGGGTTCAAACTCCTGCCTCAGCCACTATTTCGATGCCGCCACCCCCCTGATCCACACATCTCGCATTTTCTCCATCTCCCCTACCACCATTTTTACCAGGACTGATATTCCCCCACCCAACAGCCCCTGTCCTTGCTTGCCCCCCCTAATGGACCTCTTCCCCTTATTTTTCCCCTTGGGGTGCCGGAACCCATCCCCCCCCCAAACTGTGTCATTGGGGCCCCGGGGGACTGGCCCCTGGGAATTTTTTCCATGCTGCCCAGCTGCCGTTCCTTTTCCCCAACTGTTCATTTATGGGGCCACCCCCCCAAAAGGTTTGGCCCTTTCCCCTCTCCCCTTTTTTTTTTTTTATTTTTTGTTTTTTCCCACCCCCAGAATGTCATTGTGCCCCACCTTGTCCTGCCCTTTCAATGCTTGGGCCTGTTGATTGCCCGGGGTTTCCCAACCCCCCCACTGTGTCTTTTGTCCCACTCTGGGGCCTACCCCTTTTTTTTGCCACCTCAAAATGTCATTGTGCCCTGCTGACCTCATCTGCTGGGGCTAGGCCGTCACCTCCACACTCTGCCACTAATGTTGCCACCTGAGCCTCAGCTTTTTTTTTCCAGTTTTTGCTGCTGTTTTTATCAGGCACATCCCCCTTCAGTTTTTTTTCAGTTTTTGCCCCTTTTAAGTCCCCAGGGATTTTATATTTAAGCGTTTTCTAAAGGGGGCGGCAGTCATTGCTGTCATACTAAACCAACATTGTATAAGACCAACCAAGCTCCCTCTGATATTTAAGCATGGCACAATGTTCTACACCCCTGCGGCCTGTGCAGCCGGAAATAGCTGTTTTTTAACGTTTCGTCCCGAATAATTGGGGAACGAATTATTTTTGTCTGGAAATTGGGCAAGTCCCGAATCAATTTTGAAAATTCGCCCACTCTAGTTGTAACCCTTTTAAAAAAGAGGAACAGTTCAAAGTGGTGTGAATACTTTTTCAACCCACTGTGTACCAGAACTGAATCACTGAAATTTTTATAATAGGGAAAAACCTATGGGCAATTTCCATTGAATATACAAGGATACGATATACACGTGAAGGGAAATTTTTAAAGAATTTTTAGAGCGGAGTCTTCACTATTTTTGCTGCTGTACTGCCTGTCAACAAATACAATCTTATACTTAAGGCCTCTTTTCGTTCTGCGTTACTTTTAGAAATGTCTTCTGAAAAGAAGTTCCCCAACTATCTAAAATCCCCGTTTGGTTTCACAGTGCCTTAAAATTATATTCAAACCTCTAAAAAGGAACTTTTAATCTTATACCTAATCAATGCCCAACGTCACCCTGTAAAGCACCATGGAAAATTGCTACAAGATAAAATGTTTTTTAATGTGATATAATGGGTTTTCTTAGGGGAGGGAAAAAATTATGCCTGGGCTTTTTTCCTCTATTCCCCCCCCCTTCCCCCCTTCTCACATTCACAGTGGAAAGAGCTCCCGCGCTGTTTTCCCCGCTTACCGAGCTCCAAGCTCTTGTAATAAAGGCTGGGGTGACGTGTGATTGCTTTGGGTTTTTAATTTATT